>OVAN01010974.1:0-15151 GCA_900406275.1 Anastatica hierochuntica
AGTCCGTGAACCACATAACATTGACAGTGAGAATTTCGATTCCCACAGTATTTTGATCTAAGTATAAGTAATGCATATGGTGGTTCTTCTTTGAGACTTGAAAAAGTCTTGACTACTTATTCTTGCTCTTGGTTTGTTGATTAGAGTTATAAGGACACAAAGTACTCTAGGTATTGTTTCTTATTTGATACTAGGTTCGTTGGTATCCTAGTTAAGCTTATATTGATGTCTACAACATCACTTATTCTCTTAGCATTGCAGTATACCGTTGTGACCCCCTTGATCTCAAGATCATGATTCTGATAGAGGCTTGGTTTGTTGACAACATCATATTCTCTCTTTTTAGTTATCAAAACTTTTTGACCTCGAGTACATTGCTTTGGAGTTAGCTAGCATATATTTGGCGGGTATTCCGTGATTTGAAAAGGACACGTGAGTTCTTCTCTTAGTTTTACTATTCCATTTCCTCTAGTGAAGTCTTCAATTTCACTCACGATTCATGTTTAGGTTCTTTGCAATTTTATTGAGATTATTGCTAACCGGGTGGCTTCCCTTTGATCTCCAATGTGTTCGGTGCACCTTCACCTCTTTTCAAGTCAACCTGGCTTTGGATGCTCTCATTGTTTCTGAAGCAAAATCGGAATGAGCTCACCCGCAGTTATCGCCTCTTTCATCTGATGCTCTTTCTCTTTTTTTTTCTTTTTGGGCTGAAACCCTCTAGATTTGTTTTCTCCCCTTATGGGGTTTGTTTAGTTTTTTGAGCTATACCTTATGTAAGCCCAGTTCCCTCTACTCCCCTTTTGTAACCATATCACTTTTGGTTATGGTATTGAGAATCTGAGTTAAAAATATTAAGGAGAAATGAACCATCTCCTTCATCGATTCTTTTGGTTCACTATTCTCCAATACTCACTTTATTCTCTAGTTACAAATTTGCTATTCTCTCTTGAGCTTTGCTCACCATACTCTTCACCAAATCCTCACACACTTATTCTCATTATTCTCACCTTCATACATTGTTAAATTCTAACAAAGAAGAAATCTAAAGAAATAGATCTAAAATCATCAATAGGACTAAAACTGGCCTTAGTCGGAATAGATTTTCGCTTTTAATCGGCAAAAAAGTTCCAGAATTACAGAAAAAGAGACGCATTTAAGACTCATTTTGGTTGAAGCAGCAAAAGACTTTCAACCAAAAGTAACTCCTAGAATGAATGAGTGTCTCATCAAAGAAGTAATTGATGGAGAAATCAAAGAAGCAGTATTCTCTATAAAACCTTCTAGTGCACCTGGTGTTGATTGGATGAGTGTCTTTTTTATCAACATTACTGGGATATTGTTGGGGAACAAATTACTCAAGAGGTGAAAAGATTCTTTCAGGAAGATGTGATACCAAAGGAGTGGAACTATACACAGATTTGTTTACTACATAAAGGCAAGGACATTAAACAGATGGAAGATCTCATACCCATTAGCTTATGCTCCGTAGTCTATAAAGTGGTTTCAAAGGTTATGGTCAGAAAGCTGCAACCTTTCCTGCCTGAGATTGTTTCTTCAACTCAGTCAACTTTTGTTGCAGAAAGAAACATAGCTGACAACATCATCATTGCACATGAAATTTTTCGTGGTCTGAGAACTCACCCGAAAGTGTCCAAGGAGTATATGGTCAATAAAGCTGACATGTCCAAGGCCTATGACAAAGTAGAATGGAGGTATCTTCAAAATCTTCTAATTGCCCTGGGATTTCATCATAAATGGATTGCTTGAGTTATGCATTTTGTGTCTTCAGTTTCATACTCAGTTCTTATGAATGAGAAACCATTTGGTATGATCACTCCTATGCGTGGACTCGGGCAAGGAGACCCCTTATCTCCATTTATATTTGTGATGTGTACTGAAGGACTCATACACATGCTCAATAATGCTCAAGTTAATGGAAGTCTAGAATGGGTCCAATTTGGAGAATATTCTCGTGTTATCCATCATCTACTATTTTCAGACGACGACCTACTTATTTGTAAAGCTAAAGAAGATCAATGCAGGAGCTTGCACATTATACTTCATATATATGGTTAAGCAATTAGACAAGTAATCAATCTACAAAAATCTTCATAACTTTTAGAAGTAAGGTAGATGAGGAAATGCAACCAAAACTTAAGGAGATATGGGAAATAGAAAATGAAGGAGGAGTAGGCACTTACTTAGGTCTTCCTGAGTGTTTCAGTGGCTCAAAAAGGAGATGCTTTCATTCATATATCCGAAGTTAAAGAACCGGTTATCTGGGTGGTTTTCTAAGAAGTTATCTCAAGGAGGGAAGGAAATTCTCATAAAAGTTGTGGCTTTAGCTCTTCCTACCTATGCAATATCTGTATTTAAGCTTCCAAAAGGTACATGTGCTGCCTTAACCTGAGCCATCTCAGATTTGTGGTGGAATAGTGAGGAACACAAGAAAAAAGTTCACTGGATTGCTTGGAAGAAATTGTGCCTATCAAAGAAACATGGGGTACTGGTTTCAAAGATCTTCAATATTTTAATGTGGCTATGTTGGGGGAGCAAGCTTGGAGGATACTTCAAAATCCTGAGAGCTTATGTGCGAGAGTTTTAAAAGGTAGATATTTTCAAGATCAGAGCTTCTTATTTGCAACAAATGACACTAGACCCTCCTATGCCTGGAAAAGTATTTTAGAAGGGAGAGATCTCTTGAAAAAAGGTTTAAGACAGATGGTGGGAAATGGAAGATCCTTAAATGTCTGGACATCTCCTTGGATATTTGACCAGGGACAGATACACAGAGCATTAGGCATGAGTGCTCCTCTCATGAAGAACATTTTTATCGACCTAAACTTGAAAGTTTCTTCACCAAAGTAAGACATGAGATCCTGGAATTTTGGAAGATTTGTTCTTTCCAACTGATATTAAGCTTATCCTCAAGCAGAAACCTATGGTATCCAAGCAAGATTTTTGGATATGGATCCATAATAAGGCAGGGGTTTACACAGTTAAAAAAGGCTATTGGTTGGCATACAAAGGGGCTAAAGAGGAGGTGATTTAAGAAGCTACCATCAGACCTTCCCTAAATGATCTCAAGTCTCAAGTTTGGAAGCTTCACAATACTACCAAAATACAAAATTTCCTTTGGAAAGCTGTGAGTAATGCTCTGCCTGTGGCCAAGGGCTTAAATCAAAGGAAGTTAGAGGTTGATTCTACGTGCCAGATATGTGGATTTGAGAATGAAGATGTTAATCATGTGCTATTTAATTGTGCTTTTGCTAGGCATGTGTGGGCTCTCTCAGGCTTTCTCTGGCCTTTTGGAGGATTTGAATCTCATGTATTATATTCTAATATCCACTATTTGATGCAAACGGCTAAGAATCACACAAATCCAATGGAAACCAGGAGAAATTTCCCTTGGATTTTGTGGTATCTTTGGAAGAATAGAAATAAGAATCTTTTTGAAGGACTCATTGCTCAACCTATGGAGATTCTAAAGAAATCTAAAGACGAAACAGAGTTGTGGTTCTTGGCTCAAACAGGTGAAAGAGAAGAAGGTTCTTAAATGAGGGAACGAGTCCAAAAATGTAGCATGAAATGGCAACCTCCTGATAGACTTTGGGTTAAATGCAACATTGGAGTAGATTGGTCAAAACCAGACAAGACAATAGCTGCTTTGTGGGTTCTAAGAGATGAAATAGGGAAGTCCATTCTACATAGTAGAAGAGCTTTTGGGGATATCAACTATGCACAAGAAGCCTTCCTTGCTAGATGTGGATGGGCAATAGAAAGTATGATGTCCCTGAGGTTTGGTAAAATCATTTTTGCTCTGAGTGCAGGTGATCTTGTTACAGCGGTTAACATACCAAAAAAATTTCCCGTCCTTAGCTTCTTTTCATATCGTATCCATGAATGGCTTAACCCTTTCAAGGAGTGGAAATTTGTTCACGAACACAAGAGGAAGAACTAAGCAATAGATCTTATTGCCAAGAGTGTTATAAGAGACTTCAGATTCTAATCCTATGTTGCAAGAGGCCACCCAAGTTGGCTGGAAGAACTTTCCAAAGAAGAATGCCTTAATGGCAGCTAACCATCATCGTGGGTTTCATATTTTTTTACTCTAAATTCTTTGTGCAAAGGCACATGTTTTTTACAAACGTTTGGGCCCACCCTATTTTTAGTCGGCTTCCCATTTTGTAGCTATTAACCTCCTTTGCTACTATATATATATTAGTTGACCCAAAAAAAAGATACTAAAACAAAAGGTTACATCAAACAAAGATCGAAAGAAGAATCTGATTCGAAAGAATGAATCAGAACAAGATCATCTGCATTTCTTGAAGAAACAAATCAAAGATTTTGATCGTTGCGTGTTTTCTTAGAAACCTATCTTTAGATTTTGAGTTGACAAATATGGATTTCGAGCTTAGATCGGCGACAGAGAAGCTTGAGAGAGAGCAGAGAGATGGGAAAGAAAGGGCTAAACTCAAGCTCGAACAAGAGAAGAAAGCCAAAAGTGCTGCCATTAGGCAACCCGAAGCCATTGAAGTTTCTCAGAGAGCCAGAAGATATGACGTCGTTGAAGCCTAGATTAAGGTCTGATCTCCATTGATTTTAGAATAGGGGAATTAGAGTTACTCTGTGTTTTGGGATTTCCTTTGTAAAAGTGGGGATAATCTCTCATTTGATCCCGTCTCTGCAGATATGTTAAATAGAGAATTAGTGGTGATAACTTTTCGTAATTGGCATTTGTAATCTAGTTCACTTGATTCCTATGCGTATCTTAGATGTACATTTTTTTGGGGAACATAGTAGATTTAGATTTTAACACTGACCATCTTGCTTTGAAGCTCGTTAGATCTTATTGAACTCTGACAATTGGGTTTTATTTGTCCTTATTCTAATCAGCATATACAAGACAATTTAGTTGCTGGAGGAGGTATAGTGTTTGAAGGAGTTCTCCAAGTTGTTCCTTTCCATGGAACTGGGGATAAGATTAAGCTGCCACTGTCGTGCTTTACCGAGTTGTCTGATCAAGGAGGTTTTTATAAAGGTCCATAGTACTTTCAACTCTCTGTAGCTGACCACATGAATAATAAAAAACCACACACTCTAGTGTTCTTGAGTTTACCGCTGAAGATGGTAGTGCTTGGCTTCCTCCGCACGTTTGGAGCAACTTATTCTCAACACATGATCCAACGGCTATTCCTTTGGTGCAAATATGTTATATCCGACTGCCCAAAGGAAGTTACACGAAGCTTCATCCGAAAAACCTAGGTTTCTCAGATTTGCCAAATCATAAAGCCATCCTCAAAAATATTCTTCGTCAGCATGCTACACTTTCTCTACACGATGTTCTCTCAGTAAGTTCTGGACATGTCTCTTACAAGCTACAGCTTCTCGAGTTGAAACTTTCCTGCAGCATTTCAGTTCTGAAGACTGACACTAAGGTTGATATAGTTAGTCCAGTTGTATTTTATGATCAATTGAATCAGCAATGTGTTAATGCCTCTTCAATTTTGAAAATCTGAATATGGAACAATTGAGGAAGGACGATGTGATTACTATAAGTTTATGATTGACGAGTCTACTGTAGAAAAAGTAGTAGTAGGGAATCTCAAAGTTATTGTAAAAAGAGATGTTGAAAAGGATGGAGCGGATACCAATCTCTATGTATCAAAGTACCCGGTTCTATTTCCTTCTCTTCATCAGTACGAGTGGTCTTCACATGACGTGGGTTCAAAGACCTTGATCTTGGGATCAAGGGAGAGGACTATGAGCTCGGGGACTTAAAATATTGGTGTATACGGCTTCAAGGGGACGGTCAACTACCAGGTTTTTGTACTAGTTCAAGAAAGCAGCAATATCGCTAAGGTTGGTGAATGGGTTTGATCATCTTCATCAGATTTCGATACAGTTGAGTGTAGAAATTGTAAGCATTCAATTCCAAACAGAAGTATTGCTCTACACGAGGTATACTATAGCAGGATAACATTGTTTGCAATCATCATGGATGTGGCATTGTCCTGCGAGCTGAGGAGGTAAAAAACCATTTGCACTGCGAAAAATGTTTAAAAGCATTGCAGCTGAAAGAGATGGAGAAACATTTGAAAGTCTTCCATGAACCACTCGTTTATGGTTAAGGGATAGTACTTGAGAAAGAACAGATTGTTCGTTTATGGAACGGGCATAGACTCGAGTAGTTGTGTTTATCTTTTTTTCTTCGCAACGACTTTTGATCTAAGATTGTGATTTTGTTGCAGGTTCAACATCAAGCATGAGTTTGTCCTCTTCACTTAATGGCTTGCAGATTCTGTGGAGATATGGTTGAAGCGGGTAACTCTGCAACTGATGCTAGAGATAGAATGAGAGGAATTTCTGAACATGAGAGTACTTATGGTTCAAGAAGTGCACCTTGTGACTTTTGTGGTCAATATGTGATTCTAAAATATATGAACATTCACCAGATTGTTGTCCATGGCAAGAGTGCCTAATTCAGTTTCTGGTTTCGACATTGATATGGAAGAAGAAAAAACTTCTTTTAATGTTGAAATTGTTAGTTGTTGAAATGGAGAAACAACCATTTGTAAGCAGTTTATATTATTTATAACAATATATGATGTTGGGAAGTCAAAAGGTTTTTTTTTCAACTTATGGATGAGTGGAGCCTAGAGATTTCAGGTTTTCAATTTATATCATATGATTTTACAAATTTACTTTAGTGATTGATATGCGGTTTTTTGTCTAGATCACCTTTTTAAGTGTGCTTCTAATATCGTGCAAGACAAATTGGATATTCTTTCGTCCATGTGATTGCAAAGGGAATACTGCCTGGTGCAAACATGCTTGAAAGGCAAGATCACTACGATACCACGAGCATACTAAGAAGAACTGGGGAAATTATGCAGTGTTGTGATTAATGAGGAAGCGGTACAATATGTATAGTCAAGCTAGAGCAACTAGACCTAAATGTCGAACCTACCTACCCTTGAGGTCTACCCAAAATATGTGCATCAATATTGTGTTAAGCTTGATGAAGTTCATCTTCTCAAACTACTATATAGCTATACATTAAGACTATAAGTGCTGTTGTTAGCCGGTTAGAGTAGTTAGAACGGATTCGTAAGGCTATCTCAATATAAGATGGTTGAAGAGAATGGATTTTTTGTTATATGGTATTGGTTGGCCATTTGGCTGAGTGCTGGGTCTCTAAACTAAAACCAACTTCTCTCTTGTTTGGTGAATTGATTCAAAAATATTATCCTACTCGATAAGGACTCGCGTAATACGCGACTAAAATTAAAATATTTGATGTATAAAATTAATTATCTGCATAATTATGGTTCGTAAAAGTAGATTGTAGATTAATATTCATTTTCAAATAACACACATAATTATGGTTTTTAAAGTAAATCGTAGTTCAAAATTNAAAAAAATTTTAATTGACTGAGAATATCAAAAAAAAATTTAAAAACAATATCTCTTAATGAAGGAAGTTATCTTAAATAAATTAGATATTTCATATTAAGTAAAATGAATTGAAAAAACATCAATCATTTTTGAAAATATATTTTGAGTGTAGTTTTTCTTATATTTTTAATAACTATTTTGTGATAAATCGAATGTAAAGTTAAGATGAGCAAAATTTAAAACACAAATCAATTTTCTATATTATATAAAATAACTATTATAAAAAGCATGTATTAGATTGTTACATTTATATATATTATATATTATAAATCTTATGTGTATTTTACGATTTTATTTTTGAATTTTAAAGGTTTTCTCTTGTTTAATATTTTAATTATTTAGTTACCATTTTAAAATAAGTTAATGTTTCCATTTTTTTCTTTTTTCTTTTTCAAGAAGAAAATAACTAATAATAGGTAAGTTTATATTAATTTCTATTTCTATATTGACACTTGTCACGATCTAAGTAAAAGTTAATACGTGTCGCAATCCGGCGAGTTACAATTTTGCATATGTGTCGCATTCACGTCGAACGCGTTCAGCTTTATATAATAAAATATGATTGTATAAGTATTTGTACTTAGTCTAATTCAGTTGTTGTCGTGTTTGGGGTTCATCAGTTTGTATTCTTCAAGATCAATCAATAGATCTCATAATGTGAATTTTGGCTTACATCATGCTGTAGCTCGACAGGTTTCATGATTTGGTCTCCATTTTCTTGGGCTCAGTAATACAAAGCTCCTTGATAGCTGTTGACATTGATATACATGGTCTTTTTATTATTTTTTAGTTGGAACTATTGTAAAAGATAAAAAATCTCGTGACCATCTTGGTGTGAGTACAAATGTGTTAGTATCGATTGAAGTTAATCCCTGTTGGCTTTGGACCATACATTTATTGTCCCATAAGGTTGTTAAGATCGTACATAAAAGCACGTGTTTCTCAATTCTTTTTATTGAAAGATCTTCATGATCAAATCTGTGGTAGTTAGAGCTTAGTACTCCAAGTCGAAACAGGTACTCACGCACACTGATCGGCGTAGTTATGGATAGAAAACGTCTTCTTCTGCCAAATAAATTATTTGCATAATTACAGATTGCTTGTGTCAATTTGTTAATTTCTGTGGTCATAAACGCAATTGTCTCAAACGTAATTTTCTATGTTTGCATTTGTATGATAAATACAGTAGAATTCAGTTTTTGAAGTATAAAACATTTTAGTTTACTTTAAATGCTTTTATATGGCTATTTTAAATAATTTACTCTTACCAAAAAAGAATAAATTTTGTTTTGGCTTCTTTTTTTTTTTGTTAAATAGCTCATGTTCACTTTAATTTTTTTATTGTTAGTGACAATTTGTCTTATAGAGTATCATCCTAGAAATTGTCTTCAATCCTCTATATGTCAATCACAAAGCGCAAGAATCCCTAGAAAATAAAAAATTATAATTATTTTTAATTCGAAAAAGACGGAAAGTACCTAAAACCACGACCAAGTTGTTTAAATTACAATTTATATCAGGGTTATATCCCACCAACCCGAATACATTGGATTTAACCCGAGTTTTATATCTAATTCAAATTCAAATTAAAATCTCTAAAATTTGAAATCAAAATTGTTGCATTCTCATAGAAGACTATTCGATTCTTCGTGAAACTAGGGGAGACTAGCATCAATTTTCAGAATTTGCATTCGCATCAATTTCAGAAACTAGCATCAATTGTCGCATTGGCATTCTCTTATCAAATCCGAGAAAAATGGTTGAAACAAGGCGGGCTTCGAAGAATGATGATATTCTGAAGGTTGGCGAGAAGAAGGCAGTCGTGAAGAAGGAATTCGGGAAGAGGAAGGCGAATTCGGCGAAGTAAAAGGAGAAGAAGGAAAAGATGGCGAAGACTGTGAAGAGCTGAAGGAGAAGACAGAGGTATCGAGTCCGAACGATGAAGCTGAGGGATCGAGTAGGAATGAGTCAGTGGCAGTTCCAAAAAATGTGCTTGATGAGGCGGCAGTGGCGGTTGAAGCAAACAAAGGCTCTGAACCGAGCACATATGCTCTTCCTCTGGATCCTCCGGCAAGTGAGAGTGGAGAATTGGAGGATGACGACGAAGAAAATGAAGGTGAGGAGGCTACCTCGACTGAACGCAAAGACAAGGATGAATAAAAGGATGCAAACAAGGATGAAGACAATGATGAAGACAATGATGAAGAAGGATGAAGACAAGGCTGAAGAAAAGGAATAGGAAGCATCAAATGGTGATGGTGGAGAAAGTGAATCTGAAGGAGAGGAGAGGTCTCAATTTGAAATAGTTCTGAGTACCACTCGAGCAAGTCCAACGAGCTGGATGGAAAACGAAGAGATCCCTTTTCTACTTGGATCAAAGCACTTAGAGATAACTAATTAGCAATGGATTTTGATTTAGACATTAAGATTCCATTTACGTTGTGTTGCAAAGGAAATATGGGTAATAGTAGGGAATAGTGAGTAAAATTATGAGTTATTCTGTGAATAATACTTGGAGAATTTGGTAAAAGTAGTAGATAATGGTAAAACTAGTTGGGATAATATTATAAATGTAAAACTAGTAAAACATGAGAAATGGGGTATAACTGAATGTCTCTTAAATGTAAAACTAGTAAAACTTGGAGAAAACTATTTGTAGTGTTGATGTATTAATAGTATAAATGGGGGTAGAAGTAAATGTCTCCTGAATGTTACTTGCAGGATTTTGAGGCAACCGAGACAATCAAACCAACTAGAATGTACTTCTTGCCAATAGAGTACAAGAAACAGATAAAGCTGGGGATAAGATGCTTCATATTAGAAGCTATTGATACACATGCAAACCTGAATCTGACGCCCAATAATTCGGGGAGGTGGTTTGAGGAGCATCCTCAATTAAAACACTTGCTTCACCTGAAAGTTAAATACCAAAAGGTTCAGAGAATGTGGATGTTCTTTCTATGGAATGCAGAAATCTCGAAGCGGGAAGAAGTGTGGTTCATTTTCAATGGTGTTCCCATCCAGTATTGGCTGAGGAAACACCCATTGATTTCAGGACTATACTGCCGCAACTATCCTCTCAGGTACAAGGAGAGGGGTAGTACAGAGTTCATCAAGAAGCATTTCAAGGGAACAATGAGGTTGGAGGATGTGAAAGCGAAGCTAGGGTCGATGGGACCTCATAGAGAAAGGTTGAAGATTGTGGTTTTATACTTTTTAACAAGTATTGTTCGTGCGCAAACGAAGAGTGGAGAAGGCAATAAAAAATGTTTCGAATTTTTTTCGAAAGAGTCGTGGATGATCTTGAGTTCTGCAAGACCTTTCTAAGGGGGAGATACTCCTACGATTACATGGTGACAGATATCTCTCACACCATGGATCATTTTGGAAGTCAGGTGAAGGAGAAGTCATTATGGCCTCTTAAAAGTTTTTGTCTTCTGCTGGAGGTAAGTAAAAGAGCATTATTATTGTTGACCACAAAAGCTAACTCTTAGAAAATGTGGATTTTTTAGCTTCTTGTTTTCGAGGCAATTCCGCAGCTGGAAAATAAGTTCAGAGAGTCTGCTGGAGGTGGTGATGTCAACTATCCGAGGATGTACCCGTCCACATTCAAACACAATGAAATAAAAGGGTTTCCTCTTTCAAGAATATATGATGAACATGGTATAACAAAGGTAAGTTTCCTTTGCATTTGAATTATTATGTGTTGTTTAAGTTTGAAATGGGTTAAAGTATTTGAAAATTATGTAAAGTAGAAATGGAGAAACTAGGTACTACTATTCGAGGAAAACTAAGGAAAATAATCTGAGTTTTATGGATAGTATGTATTGTTATAAGCATTAACATTAATTTTTGACATTCACATGACATTGATAGCATCCTGCCCACCAAATCTGTAGCAGAAAATGCTCTCTTAGATGAAATCATGGAAGAGGAGAGCGATGCTGATGAGCCATGTCTTGCTGTCGACATTTGGGTTAAGCGTCTTAGTGAAGGTTAGAAGGTCTTTTTGGAAGACATAGACGAACAATATGTTGTCGTCCGAGAAGAACAGACAAAAGAGGCTGAAGAGCTAGCTCAACAAACGTCGGCCACTGAAGGCTCCACTTCCACCCTCGAATTGAGAGATGTTATGAAAAGCATCCAAAAATTAGGAGATCAACTAAAGAGAGTTGAGAAAAAAGTGGAAAAATTTGTCTCCAAATATGATAGAAGGTTTGCCCTACTTGAGGCATTTGTGATGTAAGCTGAGAAAAGAAAAACGAAGAGAGGTAGTGAATAGAAAGTTGAAAGCTAGTTGTGGGAAACATGTTTATTTTTTTTAGGAACTTGTTTGTTTTTTATTTTGTTGAAGTTGTACACATTTAGAACTGGTTAATTTAGTTTAAAATATTTTGAATTGCAATTGTAGCACAACACAAACTTTCATTTAACGCAAGTCTTAAAAAACATAAAATGGTTAAAGTGGTTAACCATTGACAAGTCTCAACAAAAACATAAATTGATATAAGTCATAACAAACAAATACTTGTATCATTTGCGAGCAAGTTCAAACGGGTTATAAACTCCTTAAACTTTGCTAACTCTTCAGCCATCTCATCCACTTGCTTCTTTAATTGCACAACCTCTACCTCGACACCGATAACCCATGGTTGACGAAATTGGAGATCATTGCGCGTAAAACACACAACTATAATATAGTTCATAAAGTTTTACCTAGTTTTGCTAATTTACCTTCTAGCCATCTCAAGTAGTGTAACCTAATTTTACTTTACAGAATACAAGAGAAAATAAAAATATTACCTTATATTCCTAGCAAGTGAAGTATCGCCTCACAGGTAAAATATCAAAATATGTTGGATAGTTTGGAGTTAGAGAGAAATTGTTGATGATTCGCCCCCCTCCCCCTCCTAATCCCCCCACATGGGAAACATGTCGGAATCCCAGATTTGTCATCGGTTACGTAATGGGTCATGTCGAAGTATGCCTTGACCTTCTTTATCTCCTTTGCTTCCTTGTATGGATCTATGAGAAATAGAGAATGATGAGAGAGAGAGAGAGAGAGTGAGAAAGATAGCGATGAAAGGAAGAGAGAATGATGAATGATGAAAGGGGAAAAGAGAAAGAATGAAAGAGAGAGAGAATCTCCCGTAAAAGGTAAAGAAAAGCGGGAATTTTTTCTATTTTAGCGTAAAAAAATTCATATTTCCACCAAAAATTGTTCTTAGTTTTACAAAGAGTACTAGTGTTACGAAAGTTCCTCATAGTTTTACTTTTTTTTATTTTCCATAGTATTTAGTTTTACTTATACTTTAAGTTTTTTTAGTTGTTTTACTTTTAATTTTAGTACTTTAAAATGTAATACTGATTGTTTTATGCAATAATTTGTTTAAATCAAGATTTCTTTGAATCTTCCTTTCTAAGTTGGTCGTAACTAACAAAGCGTTCTTGAAAATACAAGATAATATATTGACGGAGTGAGAATGACTCATTTCCGTAACTTATATTATATTAACTACAAATATTTGTTATATGTTAACAAATCAAATGTAAAACTATGATAACACAGTTTTAGCATACATAACAGTAATATAATTTGAAAATCACCCAAAATTAGAACTATTTTTCCTTAGTAATACCCCCCCCCCCCCCNAACTTCGTTTCTTTAGTTTTTACAATTGATATTATTGTTTAGCATATAATTATGGTTGTTCTACATAGTTCTACCATTATTACAAAGCCAATATGTAGTTTTACACAGCAAATACTTCAATTTTACGTAGTTTTCCAAATCATACATGTTTTAGAAAATAAAAAAAGGAGATAAATTCATTCACTGTGACGCCTTCCAAATAACAACAAATAGAAACCAATTACTTGCCTTGACCACCGTTTATTTTGTGTCTTTTTACGTTGTTCTCGAGCCGATGGAATCCTCTTAACTTTTTTTCTTCCCTTCTTCTTCAGGCGATCGGCAGACATGATCTGCACATGTTTGATGTCATCAGCTGCATTCCATTCAAGCTTGTTCGGCACTCCATAAATTTTCCAGTAATAATACAATGCCCACAACTCCGTCCAATAATATTTTGTGCACAACACATGTAATTCTATCAGGATATCACGGTCATGACCCTGACCGGCATCAACATTAGCATCCTTTCTGAAATATATGAAAGAGACAACTAAGTGCAGACAAGGGTACTTTTCAAAATCAAACACCTTGCAACTACACATTTTCGCTAACAAATTTACGAAATAACGCTTCCGATCGGCACCAGTGATCTCATCCTCAAGGGAATAACTATTTCGCTCCCGCACTGATAATTCTTCACAAAAAGCGTCGATTTATTTTCAATCAATCCAGATTAGACGTCCTTCTGATGTATAAAATTTTCTGATGATTGCATCGAGCAATGGTTTTATGGAGTACTTCCTTTGTTCTTTAAACATGTTGTTCAAAGATTTCACATTATTGTTAGTATCCCAATTGTATATGTCACCTGAAAAAAACGCCTTGTCCATTTTTCTTTCTGAGTACTTTCCTCCACATACTTGATCATCGAAGGATATCTCGTCTTAAAAGACTTGTAAGCAGAGTTGAACTTAGCCACCATGTAATGCCTACTCAACTCCATGAATCTCCATGTGACTATGTTATTGTTGACGTTAGAAGCATGCCCTTTCACATTTTGGGACAAATTCCATAAACAATGCCCATGGTGAGCTTGTCGAAACACATTAGCTATAACGCGAATATGGCTTGCATTTCTGTCACTCATAAAAATCAATTCAGAAGAGTCTGATACAACACTTTTCAACATCTCAAAAAATCAAGTCTAACTAGCATTATTATCACCATTGAGTACAAGAAACGCAATGGGTAATTGTGACGATTAGGATCCTGAGTGATGTGATCCTCGTCGGGACGAAGGACCGACTCCTAGGATGCGCTTCTCGTCTTGACGGTTGAGAGGATTGTAGCAGAAGACTTGAACGGTTTAAGGATTGTACATGTTCGGATGTGGTGCACGAACGGTCGGATACGTGGAGGAACGGACGTTCGAATGGGGAACGGACGTTCGGATGAACTGGAACGAATGCAGAGGCCAAACGGTCAACTCTCAGAAGAATCTGAACACGAAGTAATCGTGACGGCGAGAGGATGAACCCGAACGACGATACGTGGATTGAGTGAAACTTCCGAAGAGTTGTGGGATGCTCCTGGACTTTCGGCTTAGATTTTCTAAGGAAGAAATTCCTAAAGCACTAAGTTTCTTTTGGAACTTTAGAGAGAGAAACAAAAAAGAGAGAAAGTTTATAGAAAGTTGGTTGTTCTTACAAATGAGGAGAGGTGCTCCTTATATAGAAAATGGAGTAGTTGGGAAGCACCTCATTAAATGAAAGACATTAATTGAAACTACTTAATAAAACTACTAACTACTATCCTCCCAACTACTTTGGGCGGCGCATTAATTAGTCGTAGTCTTCGGGGGCTGTTGTCACTAATGGGCTCGGGAAAATAGTCCCGGGACTTGCCTCGTTAAAAACCTTTCTCGGAAAACACGGTGGGACAAAACCGAGAGAAGGGAAAAAGAGCACATGTAACAACCCGTCCCGCAGGATCCGCGGCTGGCCTTGCAGAGCATCGACCCCAACCCCTCACCTCTGGCATACCGGCCAGCTAGGT
>OVAN01010975.1:0-15143 GCA_900406275.1 Anastatica hierochuntica
TTTTCCTTCTTGATGTTTGGCTCAACAGTTTTAAGCATCCCATGCAACTCACTCAAAGTCTTTGTCAAGTTGTTCATGTTATAGTTCACAACAAATTGGTCATAACTTGACGACAATGATTGTAGGAGTATGTCAGTAGCCAACTCTTGACGGATAGAGCAATCTAGTTTTGCCAAGTTATTGATATAACCCATTATCTTTATGACATGTGGGCTAACTAGATTGTCATGTGACAACTTGCACTCAATGAGAGATTTAACCGTTTTATATCTCTCAGTCCGTGCTTGTTCCTGAAACATCCTTTTCAGGCTAGCTATCATGTCTACCGGTGACTGCACGTTCTCATACTGCTTCTGCAAGTCTGACTTCATGATAGCCAACATAAGACAACACACATCAACCCTATCACTGACATGTTTATCCCAAGCATTATTTTCTGTATGAGAAACATTTGACTTAGACTTTTTAGGAAGCTCCTTTTCCAGGACATATTCTTTCTTTTCCTGTTTGAGAACAATTCTCAGGTTGCGGTACCATTCAAGGAAATTCGATCCGTTAAGTCTTTCCTTCTCAAGGACGGATCGAAGTGAAAAAGCATTATGGGAGTTTGACATAACTGTCAGAAAAGAAGAAGAAAGTTTAAATTGACGTTCTGGAATTTTAAGCATTCTCAACAATTAAGAACACTCTCATTACACTCAAAACTACTTTTTCTTAAACTGAGTATAATGAACCAAGATCCATATTTCACATGAATTCGACTGAGGTTTGGCTCATCGCCCGAATGCAAGCTATTTTGGATGACATCTTATGTCTAATGAACCAAGAACCACATTGCTAATTATATCAAATATAACTATTGGTCGTGGATGACATCTTATGTCTAATCCAACCCTATGTCTTTAAGCCCAAAACCATTTTGATAGCCCAGTCAAGTGAAGCAATCTCTTTTCATATGATAACCATTACCATCTGCCTCACTCATGTAATTGTGAACACCCTGCTTGACAGACCCATCACACAACGAAACAAGCCTTGACAGTTGATAAGATTGGAGAGACATAAAGACTTACTATTATTTGAGGAACTTAATTTTAATCCAATTTATATTTTAAAAATCATATCTTATATAAATTATTAAAACTTAATAAATACATCTCTAATATGTATACTTAATTGGATTATCAATAACTAAATTAATTTTAATCAAATTAAAGTAAATAATTATTTATATAAAATAATCTTAATTAACTCTATTATTCTAATCAAAGTAGAACTAGAATTAAAAGATTAAAATCACAAGAATTTTTTTTCACCAAAACAAGAAACCATTGGTTTCGCTAAAACAAGAACCAATTGGTTTTCTCTAAAACCAAACCGATTGTAACTATTTTTTAATTTTATAATTCAGTTTTATATTTAAAATTTATATCAAATATAAATCAACAAAATATAACTCATGCATATCTAATATGCATTTTCAATTGAATCATAAATAATTAAATAAATTTTAATCAAATTAAAATCAATATCTATTTTGCATAATTAAACTTGATAAGTTCTAAATCCTAGTCGAATTAGGTATAGAACTAATAGATTAAAAATCTTAATTTTTTTATCCAATTAAAACTTAAACTAAAAGACTAAACTAATCAAACCAAAATCTGCAATTAGACTTTCGATTTCGAAAAGGATCAAAACATACAAACCGACATCAACATGTTCTGTACATGTATGTCTTACAATCTCCAATCATTAAATCGAACAAAATCGGTGATTCATATAACTTATTTAATTGAAAATTCAATCAATCATGCAATCAAAGGAAAGTTATGTTCACAACATTGATGTTATTTACGATCATATATTACAGACGTGAGACTACCTTTTAATATGCACCACACACACGATTTAACTTCTCTTTTTTTTTTAATTATTCAAAATCAAAACTAAACACGTACACTCTGATACCACTGTTGGAATTCGTAACGATTTATACACGTTTTATAAATATATTTACGAATTTAATTCTCAAGAACTGTGCAAATTATTGACTTTGAATCTAATATACGGTTATAGAATATACTTGGAAAATACGCAATGGAACTTTGATCTGGATTTGGATCGAAGTTTTTAAGCACTCCAAGCGTCGTGCCTCTATCGATATCCACACGCTCACAAACTAGATCTAATCGGAGTGCTAACGCCGTTTGGGATCAGATTTCAAAATTAGAAAAAACCATTTTGCCTTCGTTTATTTTTAAGGTTTTTAAGTGTCCTCGGTTTTCAATCTTCATCTCCTCTAGGTCATAGCATTATGACTTTATAATATGATTGCCAAAACCGACATAGCAACATCACGTGCATACATGGGCCAAGCTCATTTATTTATTTGACTCCAAATCAAATTTGGATTAACAGCACATTGTCACGGACTGGTTTTCGTCTCGAACATATGCTAAGTCAGCCAAACTCCGAACGAATTTAGAGAGAGAAACGAGCTTAGAGAGAGAAAGATTTTTAAAGAATGTTTATTGCTTAAAGCTTGAGTGATTACAAATGAGGGATCCCACCCCCTATTTATACAAAAGCACCTCCTCAATGGACGGTGGGGATTGAATCGATCAAACAGTGGAGATTGATTCCACTTCTACAAGTCTTTCCTTATTTAACTATTTCCATATTCTCTCCAAGTATTACCATAACTAGCTATTTTCATACTTTCTCCCCAAGTATCTCTAGAAGCTTCTAGAACATTCTACAAAATATCAAAGGGAGTGAAGTAGAGAAAATCGTCTAAGTGTTGGTAAGAGGACCTCGTGTCTTCTGGGTGGACTTCTTTTTGTCACGACCAGAATGGGCCGTGATATCCTCCCCCACCGAATTAGGTGACGTCCTCATCGCCGTGTACGTCTTGAGCACCTCCTTGAATTGTCACAAGTCTTCTTGAAGTTCCCAAGTTGCCTCTGATTCTGGTAATCCCTTCCACTTGATGAGGAAGTGGATTTGACGTGGAACTCCCCTTTTTCTCACTTCCTTGGATGCGAGCACCTCTTCGATCTCCTTACCATATGAATTGGTAACAATGGGTGGTGCTCGGGTGGAAACGCCTCGACCATGGTCTTCATCATCCTCATGATATGGTTTGAGCATGCTCACATGGAAAACCGGATGAATCTTCAACGTATCCGGCAAGTCTAATCGGTATGACACCTTACCCACCTTGGCCATAACTTCAAATGGCCCCTCGTACCTTCAGATTAAACCCTTGTGCAATATCCGGAAGGCTTTGAATTATTGCGGTAAGAGCTTAAAAAAGACTCGGTCCCCCATAGAATATTCGGATGGTCGCCTTTTCTCATCCCTCGACTTCTTCATTCATTTTCGACACTTCTCCAAACAAGCCCGAGCTAGATCCGCACATTCTTCCTAGTCGTTAGCCATCTTGGATGCCCCCAGACACCGCTCCTCGGGTATCGGCAGGGCTAAGGTGTGAGGAGTCAAAGGTTGTTGGCCAGTGGCTAACTCGAACGAACTCTTCCCAGTCGACTCGCTCCGCTGTAAGTTATAGGAAAACTGGGCAACATCCAGCAACTTTGCCCAATCCCGCTGGTTAGCACTCACGAAATGTCAGAGGTAACACTCTAATAGGGCGCTCACCATTTCCGTCTGTCCGTTGGTCTGTTGTTGAAAGCTTGTGGAGAAGTTGAGTTCTGTATCTAGCATCTTGAACAACTCAGTCCACAACTTCCCCATAAAGTGAGGGTCTCGATCACTCACAATGTTCTGTGGTAGTCCTTAGAGCTTCACCACATTCTTGCAGAACGCCCTGGCTGCCTCTTCCGCCGTGCAATACCGAGAACAAGCTATGAATGTCCCGTACTTGGAGAATCGATCCACAATCACCAACACAGAGCCAAACCCTTCCGATTTAAGTAAAGCACTTATGAAATCTAGTGAGATTGATTCCCATGGTGTTTCAGGAATCGGAAGCAGCTCCAGCAAGCCCGCCGATGGCTTGTTCTTCATCTTGTCTTGTTAGCAAACTAGACAAGTCTTTACAAACAACTCCACAATATCCCTCATCCGGGGCCAATAGTACGCTGCTTCGATTAACGCCAACGTCCTCTTCTGACCCGGATGTCCCGCCCATCGGGTGTCGTGGCATTCGTAGATAATGTCTCGCCAGAGGCTCTCCCATTTTGGTACGTATATTCTTTGGTCTTTGGTGTAGAGTAGCCCATCTTTTACCCAAAACCGATGGGTCTTTCCCTCCTCTGCTAGTCTCAGCAACTCCTTGGCAACCATATCACGATCAAGCCCTTCTCGGATTTGTGCTATAATCTTCCCCTCGATTTGACTTATAGCTGCCAACTCTGCCTTCCTACTTAGTGCTCCGCTACAACATTCTCCTTCCCTGGCTTATACTCCAACGTGTAGTCGAACTCAGCTAAGAAGTCTTGCCACCGAGCTTGTTTCGGGGACAACTTCTTCTGGGTTTGGAAGTAACTTGTCGCCACATTGTCTGTCTTGATCGTGAAATGTGAACCCAAGAGATAATGTCTCCATACCCGCAAGTAATGAACTATCGCCGTCATCTCCTTTTTCTTGCATGATGTATCTTCTCTCCGTCTCGTTAAGCTTGCGTCTTTCGAATGCAATCGGATGTCCCTCTTGCATGAGTACTCCCCCGGTTGCAAAATCCGATGCATCCGTGTGTATCTCGAACGGTAAGTTAAAATTGGGTAAAGTAAGGATTGGTTCTTGGCTTATCGCTCTCTTCAACTCTTCGAACGCTTCTTGGCAAGTATCCGACCATACCCACGACTTCCCCTTCTTTAGGAGGTCCGTCAATGGGAACAACCTCTTTGAATATCCCTTAATGAACCAACGGTAGTAGTTCACGAGGCCAAGGAAGGACCGCAATTCTATCACCCTGGTTGGTGCTTCCCACTCCGTGATAACTACTATTTTTGTATCATCCATCTTGAGTTTCTCGTGTCCAATAACATGATCGAGAAACTAAACTTCTTCGGTGGCGAAGGTACACTTTTCTCTCTTCACGAACAACTCATTCTCGCGGAGAACCCGAAAACCCGTCTTCAAGTGCTCCACATGTTCCTCCATTGAGTTACTATAGATGACTATGTCATCCAAGTAAGCCACCACAAAACGATCCAAATATGGTTGTAGGATTTGGTTCATCAACGTACAAAACATGGCAGGAGCATTTGTGAGGCCGAAAGGCATGACAAGCCACTCATACGATCCATACCACGTGATGCATATTGTTTTTGGCTCATCTCCTTCGGCAATCCGGACTTGATAATATCCCTTCTGCAAGTCCATCTTCGTGTACACCTTCGCTCCCCCAAGCCTATCAAAGAGATTCGCGATCAAAGGGATAAGATATCGGTTTTTGATCGTCACCTTGTTAAGAGACCGGTAATCCACACACATCCGCGACAAACCATCCGACTTCTTCTGGAAAAGTACCGGTGCCCCATATGGTGCCTTTGACGGTCTTAGCTTCCCCGTCCCCATGAGCTCATTAAGTTGCTTTCTCAATTCTTCCAACTCGGATGAAGCCATTCTATAAGGCGCCATTGCTGGCGGCTTCACTCCTGACTCCAACTCAATTCGGTGATCCAGCTCCCTCCTTGGTGGTAATTTGTCGGGTAATTGTGTCGGTATCACGTCCCTATTCTCCTCAAGGACCGCTTTGATAGTCGGGGGATGATTCCGACACCCTTCATCCCTTCCTCCAACTTCATCACCGCTAGGTACGTCGACTCATCTTTCTTCACCCCCTAATGGGCTTTCCCTTCCAGGGTAGGAATCATGCATGGTGAACCCTTCTCCATGATGCACACCGAGCTAAGCGCATGTATAGGTATCACCATCACTTGCCTCAGGAAATCCATCCCCAAGACCACCTTAAAGTCATCCATAGGTATGACCGAGAAGTTCATTGGACCCATCCATATATCCAATCGCATCTCCACTCGTTGGGCTATCCCTTGAACCGGTTGTGCTTTCGCATTTTCAGTCTTCATCCAACCATCCTTCTTGGTCTATTTCACCCCAAGTCTCACGGCTTCATCTTCAGCCATGAAGTTATGAGTGGCTCCCGTATCCACCATCACTCGAGCCGAACTCCCGTTGATTTGAGCTACCACATACATGAGCCCCTTGCTCGTTGGTCTAGCTATCGGGCTAGCCTTCAAGGCGTTCAACAATTGTAACGACCCCATCATGGCCGAGTCCTCCTCCTAAGATTCGGCCTCGTGTTGCTCCAGAATCGCAGAGAGCGATCCTAATTTTGGACACTCCTTCATCGAGTGTGGCCCCTTGCACACAAAACATCCGCCCCTAGGGACGAACGGTTTCTTCCCCGCTTCATTGTCTTCCCGTCTTGGATTCTTCTCATATCCTTTAGAATTTGATGGTCAGCCGAAATCCCGCCTCTCTCCCCCACCCTTAACCATAACCTTCTCCTTCTTCTTGAACGAGTCGGATGGACCTTTGGAACAAAAGTCTGTTAGGGATTCGACCACCGCAATGGCTTCATCGACGCACTTGACTCCCATTCTCTGCAACTCTTGTTGAGCCCAACCTTGGAGTTTGTCGGTGAAGTAAAGAAAATGATCCTCATCGGACATGTTAGGAATCTGCAACATCAATGTTGTGAATTCCTTCACATAGTCATGAATGGTACCTCTTTGGCGAAGTTCTCTTAACTTCTTCCAGGCTTCATACACGACATTTTCCGGATAGAATCGCCGCTTGAGCTCCTTCTTGAACTCTTCCCAAGTCTCAAGTCGGCATGATCCCCGCTCAATGTCTGCATGCTTCCTCCTCCCCCACAACGTGGCAGTATCTGCCAGATAGGATGTCACAGTCTTGATCTTTGCAGTCTTGTCGGTGAGGTTGAGATTGTAAAAGTACTGGTCCAACTGCCATAAGAAGTTCTCAACTTCCTTAGCATCCCTCACTCCATCAAAGCGAGATGGTTTCGGGAAATCAACTCGGCCAACTCCAGCGGTCCCCATGGCTCCTCCATGTACAACAACCCTTCTGCATAGAACCACATCTTCTTCCGCCTTAGTGAGCCTTGCTTTCATCCCCTCGATGTCATCTCGCAAGGTCTTGACGGAATCCACCACGATTTCCTCCAACCGAAGGAACCTAGCGTCAAGGTAAGCAGCACCCTGCTTCACCTCCTCCAGCCCATCGAGCATGTGAGTCTCAAACTCGCCCATGCTGTGCTCGACCCTTTCGAGCCTTCCACCAATATCAACCACAGTGGCACTAAGGGTGTCCCAGAAGACACTCTTGTCACGTTTGGTTCCAACTTGGGTGGTTGTAGCCTCCCTACCATGATCATCCTGATTCTCAGACGTGTTGACAACGTCTCCTTTTGACTTATGCATTCTCACGATCTTCTCTCTCTAACCCTGGCCGAAACTCGGCTCTGATACCACTTGTCATGGAATGATTCCTCGTGAATCGGTTCATGCGGCCTTTTCACCTTTCCATCTCGAAAGGATACTAAGCCAACCAAACTCCGAACGAACTTAGTGAGAGAAATGAGCTTAGAGAGAGAAACGAGCTTAGAGAGAGAAAGAGTTTGACAGAATTTTTATTGTTTAAAGATTGAGTGATTACAAATGAGGGATCTCACCCCCTATTTATACAAAAGCACCTCCTCAATGGACGGTGGGGATTGAATCAATCTAAGGGTGGAGATTGATTCCACTTCTACAAGTCTTTCCTTTTCTAACTATTTCCATATCCTCTCCAAATATTACCATAACTAGCTATTTCCATACTTTCTCCCCAAGTATCTCTAAAAGCTTCTACAACATTCTAGAAAATATCAAAGGGAGTGAAGTAGAGAAAATCGCCTAAGTGTTGGTAAGAGGACTTCGTGTCTTCCGGGTGGACATCTTTGTGTCACGACCAGAATGGGCCGTTACAACATGTAGACATGCACTTATATCAATATATATATATATATATATATAATATTATATTTATATCTAAGTATAAATATAATAATAATATTTTATTTATCATATAAATAAAACATCTCTAACCCGAAAATACTTTGATCCAATTTGCTTAGCTGTGTGACCCTATATGATCTTATAATATTAGCAATAGACATTCCATAGATTATGAGTGGTCTCTAGCAAAACATCATAACCCCTAATGTTACACGATGTGTCAAACCTCGAGACTATAACTTTATTTAGAGTAAAGTACAAATGATTTTAGGACATTCCCAACATGTGTTGGGCATTTTTTAGGTCCCATGTATATAATCAAATGATCTTTAAGAGTTAAGGAATTAAGAAAGAATATATCTCTTTATTAAGCTTTAGAAACTTATCTCAAAACTAAAGCTGTTAAGAACTCTAAAAACTCTAAATTCTTGTTATAAGTCGACAATACTTATTTATAGGTAAAACTCAACTCCTAATCCTGCTAGGGAAACTAATAATATGTTTAGATAACTCTTAAACAAACTATAATCCCTATCTCATTATTAATCCTAACTCAATTAGGATTTTCTTTTAACTTGTGCCCCAAGTTTTTTTTCAAGTTTAGCCCAACACCATGTCCAACTTCAAGCTCTTGTTATGATATTGTCTGCTATGAGCTCAATTGGCAAAGCCCGCTATATATTTCTTATTGAGATCATTCCCAAAAATTTTCATACAAAGTGATGTTGGACATTACTTATATATTAGATTTTTGCGTCTAATGTTCTCGATGTGAGACTTGAGTTGTATCCCAACAATTCTCCCCACATACCAAGGACCACATTCACCCGTGTTATCCCCTCTAGCGAATCATCTTGGCTCTATCTTGTCTCCGTCATAATCTCCGATGACTTTTCACCATAAGTCAGCGGCACCCCATGATTGCAAGATCACATTGAGGGCATTTCTCCCCCAACAAACTCACACCCACTTTTTCAGGTCAACATTTATGAACTGTGAGCTCTTATACTAGTTGTTGAGCCTTTTTACAGGCTTTATGTCTACCTTTAATATGATATTGTCCACTTTGAACCCAATTGGTAAAACTCATACAAATTTCTCATTAAATTCATTCCCAAAAGACCTCATACTAAGAAGAATTGGACATTAATTATGTATTAGACTTTTCCATCTAGTATTCTCGATGCGGGCTCGGTTTGTATCCTAACATGATGTTTTTTGAGTGGAGGTTGGGTAAACGTTTGATATGCTAATTAGCTAAGTCAAGGTGTTTTCTATAAGTTTGAACTTCCAAAAAATGGAGAAAGGTTTTTGTCCTTTGGGTTTTTCCACAAGAGTCTGGCAATGGTGGTGAAAATGAAGAAGAATACCCTGAAGAAGTTATGGTGAAGACTCATACACCATTTTTTTGAAAATAAAGTTGACACCTAGTCGTATTTTGTGCATTTTTGATAGTTCGTACAAAAAACCCTAGACGTTAGTGAGAGTACAAAAACATGACCGCTGTGTTTTGTCCCTATGGTGATTGGATTTTTGTGATGTCACTTTGAGAGAATTATTTTGTTTCATATTTTGTCTCTCATGTTTTCGTTTAATTTGATTTTTTCATTTTTAGTTGATTCAAAGATGGTGTCATGACTATCGACGATTCCTCTCTGTATCTTTGTTGTGCAACCAACTTCGTTTTTTTTTCAGGATTGGATGGTTAAAGATCGATATCTGATCGGAATGTCGAAAATTTTTATGTCAGATCAGAAAATCGATAATGTGCCTTTTTCATTGAAGACAAAAAGAAACTCCATAGTTCCTTTGATTTTTTTTTCTTTCGTTTAGATTTTAATGGTTCAGGTTGTGATTATATTATTTGTTTGAAGATGTGATCTGCAGCATCAAATTTTTATTCGAACATATGAAGATGATAAGACACATACGACGATATTTGGTTTATTCCATTTCACGTTGCAGAACTTTGTTTTCTTTCGATTAAGATCTTGTGTGCTCCCCTTCCTTTGGAAATTGATCTATTACCACAACTGTCATAATGAATTGAATCTTTGCTAGTGGTGTGACAAGGATCGATCGATTCAGGTGTCAAGGATTGGTTTATCCATGCCTTGAGACAAAGGACATATCTAGGCAGAAGGACAAGGATCGGTCGATCCTTGTCCACAGATTGGCCGATTCCTGTTCGGAAATGGGAAATAGGAAAATCGTCTTTTATTTTCCTATAAATACTAAAAGGAGATTATACCTAATCTCTAGTACGAAAATTGTACTATGTTTACACCTCCATAAATAAAGTACTTTTTTTTACCCGTGGACATAGCCCTAGGGGTGAACAACATTAAATCTGTGTCGTTTTCAATAAGAGTATTCATTTTTCTTTATGTTTCTTCTAACATACGTCACAAAAAATTGGTATCACAACTTCAAGTTATAGTCTGGTGAGATGATGTCTGGAATAACTGTGATGATCGAAAAATTTACTGGAATGAACAATTTTAGTCTCTGAAAAATCAAGATGAAGGCGTTGCTAAATCAATAGGGTCTCTAGGCATCGTTGTCAGGGAAAAAGGTCAAATCGTTACGTTTGAGATGCATGATCTGGAAAAAGG
Organism: Anastatica hierochuntica; assembly: GCA_900406275.1. NCBI lineage: Eukaryota > Viridiplantae > Streptophyta > Magnoliopsida > Brassicales > Brassicaceae > Anastatica > Anastatica hierochuntica. The sequence goes on from OVAN01010975.1 coordinate 10,625, forward strand.
CGTATTCAACAATCTTGTTGAGTCTGGTGGATGAAATCATCATCGAGGTTTCTGGCGTCGAGTCTGCGGCATCACTGTGGTGTAATTTAGAGATCTTATATATGACGAAGTCTCTAACCAATAAACTACTTCTAAAACAACGTCTTTTCGCTCTAAGGATGCAAGAAGTTGCGAAACTCAAGGATCACCTTGATTAGCTGAATTTCCTATTGTTAGATATGAAGAATATCGATGTCTAGGTGGAGGATGAAGAAGTAGCGCTATTCTTTTGGTCTTTTTGCAAAATTCATACGAGAACTTTGTTAAGTCGTTCATCGAAAGCAAAGATTTGGTTAGTCTCGAGGAAGTTATGCCAACACTTCACAGTATGGGAGTTGAGGGACTCTGCATCTGGTTCTGGTACATATAATCAAGCTTCCAGATTATTTTTAGTGTAAGGAAGAAATCTGGGAAAAGTAAAAGGTCAAAGGAAAAGAATGCGTTCTCAAGAGGTCCTAAACTAAGTGATGTTTACAATTATTGAAAGGAGAAAGCGCACTGGAAGTCCGATTACCCCAAGAGGAAGATGAAATCTGGTTCCGATGCGGTATCAAAGTATGAAACGAAGCCTGAAGAAAATATTGCTCTTGTTGTTCATGGAAAAGGTGGAGTTGCTGGAAAATGTACAAGAAAATCTGGAGGATTTTCGGCCAGGGGGACGTGGATTGGCTGACCCATGTACATAGATCGACCGATCTGTGCCAGGAGAAGAACCCGAGTAAAAAAAAAAGGATCGACCGATCCATGTCGAGGGATCGAATTATCTCTGTCTAACGAGCAGCCTAAAAATTAGACATCAGAGAATTGGTTTGTCGGGTCTGTTAACCGCAATATCGCTAAGAATAGACCAAGGAGACTTGATATCAAGCCACCAAAGAGGTATGGTAAACGGTAAACTGAAATGACTTTAGCAATAAAGTATTTTCAGTGCTAAAAAAGTTGTGTTTTGTGTTAGTTTATTTGTTTTGAGTTCTCTTTTGTGTTAATGGTTTCAATATTTTTCAAATTGTGTGTTTAACAATTTTAAATGTTATTTAACATTATTTATCGAATTTGGTGAGAAGAAGACAAAAGTTTATGCAGTTTAATGATTGGAGGAATAAGTCTCGAGAGTATATAAAGAGGTAAAAAAGTTGGGTTGAGGAAATATAGTTTACATTAGTTGAGGGTGTATAACAATGTCAACCTATATTTCATACTATTATCCATATATAGTTTTGACATTGTTCGAGGTGAGTTTGTCACTCTCCAAGCAATGTTCAGTCCATCACACAACATGACCCACTAAAACAATCTAACAAAAATATTTGAGTCGGAAAAAGTCCCAAAGTAAAAACTCTCGAAGCAACAAGGAGAGCACCATGAAGAGCTCGAAGTCATGAGGTCAAACATCAAGGCCAGAGCCATGTTGTACGAACATTGAAAATCACCTTCTGATGAAGGGCGGAAAGCTTATATAAAAAATTACAACGCAAGAAAGCAACTGGAGGCTACAGAAGAGTACAGAGGAAGGGTAATGACTCTCTTTGACCCTAGAGAAGTGCCAAAAACCCATCCCCGACAAAGAGCGTGTCTCAACAACCGTGCTAGATATGGACGACAGATGCACAAGCGGAAGAGACAAAAAGGAAAAGACGCGAGAAAATTGGAAGGAAGAAAAGAGCCTCTCCGGATGTAAATGGGAAGAAGCACCAAAGGGGAGAGGCGATTCCCACCTGAGAACAACGAGAGAGAGAGAGAGAGAGAGAGAGAGAGAGAGAGAGAGAGAGAGAGAGAGAGAGATTAGACTTTAACCTCGAATCACATACGAAGTGGAAAATCATTCTTTATTTATTCCAATTTGTATATTTTCGTACTTCAAACGTTGTATCATCATTTTCCTCGAATCATTTGCTAATACGTGTTTTCTTTTGCCCTTGAAACTACTCATCTTAAGAATCATCCCTTAGTTTGTAATCCACTTGCAACATACCTCATTCGGTTTGCATTTTATATATGTAAAAACTTGTGTGAAGTGTTTGTCTAACTTGATAACCTGGTATAATCTGTGTGTATAAACTATGTGAAGTGTTTGTCTAACTTGTTCTAACTATGTATAACCTGTGTGTACAAAATGTGTGAAGTGTTTGTCTAACTTGATAACTTGGAATAACATGTGTGTATAAACTGTGTGAAGTGTTTGTCTAACTTGGTCTAACCTGTGTATAAGTTTTGTGAAATGTTTGTCTAACTTGGTCTAACTTGTATAATCTGTTTGAATTGTCTGGTGTTTTTTTGTAGCTTCTTGCATTTGAGGTCATTCCAGAGTTGAGAAAGCATTTCCGAGAACCCGTTAATGGTGTACACGAGGATTGTCCACGGATATACAAGAGTAGTCTCTCACGAGATTTTACTTTAGCTGAAATAAATGAGAAACTTGGGTCAATGAAGGTCTGTAATCACTTTAAAATACATTACTAATTATTTATGTGTATATTTGTTTCAACAGTTTATCTTTCAATATTTGGCAGGAAATCGAGAGTATATTGGATTCGTGTACCGAAGAACAAGAACTTCGACTTATATCATGGATGCCAATCATGATAGCATGAGCTGTTGGAATGATGATGATGATTCAATTGTGAACCTTTGGACTAGGATTCTAACTGAATAAAGGAGGCCAATATTTTTTGAAGAGGTTTTCAAGCTTTATGTGGCTGCGCGTGTACCTGATGAAAATGTGGATGCTGTTCCGGCTATTGAGTCTGTGGTTGAGACTCATGCATCTAAGACTCCTGCAGTTGAAGCTTTGGTGATTGAGAAAGTATTCAAAGATGGATTGGATGGATTGGAGAAGCGGTTAGTGGAAATGATTAAAAAGACTGATGAGAAGGTTGATGGTCTTGACACTAGAGTGAGATCTCTAGAATCAAAAGTGGAGTTGATGCGACAAGACCGACAAGTTCAAGAGAAAGTTGGTGAAAGTGATGAGAATGGTGATGGTGGAGATGATGAACACGGTGATGGGGATGGTGATGGTGGAGATGATGAACATAGTGAGAGTGATGAGGATTATGATGGTGGTCGTAATGATGGTGGTGGTGAGAAAGTAGGTACAGACGAAGTTGACATGGATTCACCCCTTGAAGTGTTTATGTCCTCGGTGCAGCCCGGACTCAAGAGGAAGAGGAATGAACGAAAGAGGAGTCAAAAGAAGGGTGATCAGGGAGAGGTTGAGAAAGACATTGTGGAAGAATAAGGTGAGAAGGGGGATGAGGGGAAAAACATCATCGAGGAAGAGGTTGAGAAAGAAGGTGTTGACCACATTGAGAATGGGGAGGAGAAAGAAGAAGACATTGTGGCTGAGACAGTGGAATAGCGTTGGTCGTGTACACGGGTGAAGTGGAAAGAAAAAGAGGAAGAGAGGACCGTGGAAAGCCGTCCAAAGTTCCGACAAAGCGAATTAAGACCATAGACAAGACACTACAAGAAAGCATCTAGTTAACAACGACACTAATCATCATAAAGTCGTTGTTAAAACAGACTAACAACGAATTTACGACGAAAACAAAAACGTTGTTAACAGATCATCGCAATGTAAAAATCATCGTTAATTCGTCGTGAACTTAACGACAAAAGGATTTCGTCGTAAACTAATTATTAAAAATTCGTCGCAAAATACTCGTAAGTTAACGAGATTTTAACGACGAAAACTGTATCGTCTCTAATTCGTAGTTAATTGTATGTAAATTAACTATTGTTAAACAACTAAATTGAAGCATTGAATTGTTGTTAAATCGTAGTTAATTTACTACGATTTAAAGACGTATGTTAAAAACAATCGTCGTTAATGCACGACGATTTAACGACGATTATATTTAACATACGTCATTAAGTCGTCATAAATTACCTACGATTTAACAATGAAACTTTAACTAAAATTAACAAAAAAATCAGAATTAATATTTTTGTAAAATAAATAATTAATAAAATTAAAATAGCAAAATATATATATAATTTTCTAAAAATCATACAATATAAAAATAAATAATACAATATAAAAAGTACATAAATCCTAGATCTATTGATCTACTCCTAGATCTATATCGTCGAAATAGCCGTCAGGATGATCTTCCAGATCGATAGGCTGCTCCTGCCCCTGGTCCTGCTGCGGCGGCTCGCGCGCTACATCAGCTTCTTGCTCTCTCATCAGACGAGCAATGTTCGGGTTATCCACTAAAAAGATCACGAACATCTTGTCGTAGAAGCCGAATTGCCGATCATACCGCTCTTGCCTCGCTCGTAGATCCGTGATCTCGGCGTGCGCGGTCTGCAACTCGTTCTGCATAGCTGCCTGCTAGGTAGACGCAACTCTGTAAGATGACGACGCCGCTAGGACATCCTGAATGGATCTCATCCCCAAAATTCTCCTTTTTCTAGGGAGCAACCTAAAAAAAATCAATCGTTAAAATAATTTTAAAAAGAATAATTAAATAAAAAA
>OVAN01010976.1:0-15142 GCA_900406275.1 Anastatica hierochuntica
TTATGATTAGTAATTTGAGTTGGTTTGTTCTTGATAAATTTGTTGATGAGTATATAAATATGTTTAAAACAGATTTTGTTTAAAGTTAATGTTTTTATCGTTGAATCGTAAAAAATATCAAAATGAATATTTAAATTCATGTTTTTTTTCTTTAGAAATTGTATGGAGAAGAAAAATTTTCAAATTATCTTACTACTTTTGCAACGAATAGCGAATGATAATAAGATTAGGTTATAAAGTGATAACTAAAAATAAAATAAAGCAATACAAAGTATAAATAAAACAAGTACCGCGGCGTAGCGCGGATATCTACCTAGTAATAATAAAAATAGATAACTGACGTTAACGGAACCTGACGATGACGAACACACAAAATTCAAGACGCACAGAAACGCAAGTTTTGAGGAAAGTGAAGTAAGTATATCCTTATTCCTTAGCCGTCACTTCGTCACCCTCACATGTTCGCATGTTCTTTCCACCAATTTCTCTCCCTTCCATTTATTTATTTCGTTTCTTTAGATTTTTCTTCCATATTTAATTCTTCTTCAAATATCTTCCTCGATATTGTATACTATTTGTTTAATGGATGTTACAAAAGTAAATGTATTATCTTCTGTATTATTTGATAAAGACTTTGCGACTTGCGACTTCTTTTTTGGTTTTGGTACCATGAACCAATCACATACCTCCTAATTTGTTTTTTCTTTCGGCTACTTTTATCGTAGGCTATTCTCTTTTTCTATCTGCTTTCTGTTGTTGAAAAACTTTTTATCCAAAAAAAAGTTATTTCTGTTGTAAGTTGTAACAACTAGGAAGATTTCAATGATTCTCATTTATCCTGCACATTTTAGAGTCTTCAACTGTCGCTTGGAGTTAACGCATGAAATTACTGTATTTCTAATGTTTTGAAACCTGACTTAGACAGCGAACCGAATCATTTTCGGGTCCTCGGGTTTTTGGATCGATCCAGATCAACTGCAGATCAACATATTATTGAATATTTTATAATTATGTTATATATTATTTTATAAAAAATTAATTTTTTTTATCACAAATATAAAAAGTTAAATTGCATATAAATTTTAAAAATTAATGTCTAAAATTAATAATAAAATGATAAAGAGAAATGATAAATATGAATATTTTCTGCAGTACTTTGGAAATATGAAAAATAACCAAAATAATCTGTTAAATCTTCTTTTAAAAATATTTCAATTAGAGATGAGTAAATAGGCCAGTGGTTGCACCACCTCTGCTTCCATCTCACAAAATCAGGGTGCGAACCATGCACCTGCTCCAGTGAGAGAAACTATTTGCCATTAGACTACAGACGACAAAAAAATTTCAGTTTTTACTTTGAAACACATTATTTGTTTACTTTATTTAACACATAAATATTATGTATTAATTATAAAGTTTAGTGATTACAAAAAATATAATTAATATAATTCTTTTTTAAGTAATTAAAAAGAAAAATCTCAATTTTTTGTTCAGTAATCGGGTGGACGGGTCACTGGATCAACCTGGATTGCGGGTTTTTGGAGGGTTTTTTCGGGTCTTTGTCAATTGGGGTTTAGAACTCTACCCGGACTGCATTAGTCACCGAGTCTCGGGTCAACCGGTCGGACTGGTGGTCCGGGTCGGGTTTTAAAACATTGTGTATTCCCAAATCGTTTTGAAATTACAATGTTTTTTACATCAAATCCTATTTATTAAGTTTTCAATAAAATATTCCCTGCTTGAAGAAATGACACAGCCATGGTGTTTACATGGATAAATAAAGTGTTTTTGGATCTTGTTTTTCTGACAAGATCATCAGCAGTTAAGTTGAAAGTTAGCGAAACATAACAAATATTGAAAATATGGAAAAAGCTCTTAAATGAGATAAGTCTTGAAGTTCCAAAACAAAAGCTGGCCATTCTTCTGGATTGTCTACCATTGAGACCAACTGTATACTATTCGTTGCAAAAAACATATCCACTTGAGAAGTCGATAGTAAATATTTCATGATCCATAACAGTTCTTCTGGTTCCGCATGAAGGGAGATTGGTTGGCTTATGCACTTCTAAGCTCAAATTGACAAATTCTACCTCCTTCAAAAATCGCCCACCCATACCCGTTGATTGGTGCTCCAACACTCCAAGAACCGTCTACATGAAAAGTGTTTTCATCCACTTCCAGAGCAGTTGAGGGGGTCGCCATTGTTTTTTCATACGAACTCGGTTCCTCTTCGACCTCTTCTTCATTTGCTTGAACCCACGAAGTTGCTTCCCGGGTAGCATGATCCACAATATCTTGCGGCGATTCTCGAAAGTTCTCAAAGATCACATGATTTTTGGCCTTCCATATATATCATAGAATCCATGAAAACACGTGTAGGACCTCCTCATAAATCCCTAATTTTCGTGCTTCCCCAAAAAGAAATGTGAAGTTTCCACACAAAGATTGGCAGGAAATCGAGATGGAGATGAGGGAATTAGTGATAAGGCCCATACTTGTCTTGATGGAGGACATTCAAAAAGGAGGTGATTAATAGATTTTTCCTCCGCTCCACAAGTTGGACAATGTTTCCCTTTACTAATATGTCGATAAAATAATCTTTGGCACGTGGCCAGACAACCTGATAGACATTGCCACATGAAATGTTTAAGTTTTCATGTGGTTTTTAATTTCCATACTTGCGTCAATAGTATTGCCACTGTAGGTCACTGAATAGGGGGTCACAAGCACGACAAGATAAATCTCTTGCGCTCCAATATCATGACCTAAAAGTATAACTTCATGAGGTCGTATGGGACCAACTATAGCCATCACTGGAATATGTTTTAGTCGGTCTAATTCCTAATATACATTGAATATCATCTTGAATGAATAATTCTCGTAGGCGTTTCTCTTTTTACTTTTTTATAATGGGATCGATTAAATCATTGACATATAGATGAGGATCTTTCTCGGTAATAGCCCTTATTGGTGGCCTGGCCGGACTATCTGGAATCCAGGGTTCGCTCCAGACCCTTGTGATCATGCAAGAGCCTATGGTTCTTTAGAGTCCTGAGAGTATGAGAGGTTTCGCTGCCAATATACTTCTCTAACCATATGATGGCTGATTAGATTTTTCAACTTTTTCGGGTCTACTATATTTGAAATATCTCCCTCTCAAGACTCTACTCAAGAGAGAATTATACAATCAAATCAATCTCCATAGCTGCTTTGCGAGTAGAGATAGGTTGAAATCATCAAATGTTCTAAATCCTATACCACCCTCAGAGAGTTGGGTGCATAGCTTGTCACATTTAATCCAATATATTCTATTTATCTCTGATTTAGAGCTCCACCAAAAAATTCAGCTATGGCACTACTTAGTTTGGAGCAGATTGTTTTGGAAAATAAGAAACACGACATTACAGATGTCGGAATGGTTTGAGCCACTGATTTGATCGTCATCTCTTCCCACCTCTAGAGAGAAATTTAGCAGACCATGAATTAATCATACTTTGTAGGCGGTCTCTCATAAATGTAAAGCTTGTGACTTAGATATACATATTTTTTCAGGTAGCCCTAGGTATGTCCTCATTCATCCTTCCTGGTGGAAGCTAAGGGTCGTCTTTATGGCAACTCTCTCAGTGATCTGGACTTCAGTTCCAAACATTATGGAAGATTTGGACAAATTAATTTTTGACTAGCAACTTCACCATATAAGCGGATAATATATATAATTTGCTTACTTTGAGCTTCATTTGCGTGATAAAAGAAGAGGTTGTCATATAAAAATAAGAGATGACTAATTAGTGGGCTTGCTTGGGAATTCATATGTGCCATTATGCGTCCCTAGGTTGGGCAACCAAGACTTTTGTATATAAGATGAAGATGTACGAGGATATTAGATCTCCTTTTCTAATTCCACGAGTGGGTTTGACATGTCTTCGTAGCACTATATTAAGGAGGATTCAATAGATATCGATGTTATGCAGTTCATAATTCAACCCATCTAATTTCAAATCTCATCTTATGCATCATGGCCCTTAGAAAGTCCAATTCCACCATGTCGTATGCCTTACTCATATCTATTTTTATCGTCATAATTTTTTTCCGCAGCCAGGGCTAGAGCGAAAGGCATGGAAATTTTCTTGGCAATGAGGATATTGTTTGTGATGAGTCTTCCTGCCACAAAGGCTGATTGTGTCTCGGAAATTAATTCAAGAAGTCGATGGTGTGGACTCAAAACCTTTGGAATTACTTTATAGCCCACATTACACAGAATTATTGGCCTAAATCGGGTCATTTCTCTTGGTCTTTCAGTCTTTGAGGTCAGAAAATACTTTTGTCATTTGGCTTTTTGTTGAAGTTGCATGTTTCAAATAAAGTTTTCATCATATGCATGAGATCTTGTCATACGACATCCTAAAATTTTTGGTAAAAAATAGTTCTCATCCCATCCGATTCAGGAGCTTTCCCGGCTTAATGGAAAAGAGTGATTTTCTAATCTCATCTTATGTGAATTCCTTTGTTCGGACGTTGTTCATCCGTATTGTTACTTTCAACGGGACATCCCGTAGTGCGCGAACGTACTCCCTCATATTAGTGGAAGTAAATAGTTCCTTAAAATAGTTCACGACCACCTTCTCCACACCCAACTCATCATCCATCCAAACACCATTTTTATCTTCTAGGCTTAAGATACAATTTCGGGCTCATCTTTGCTTGGTAGATGCATGGAAGAAGAAATTACAATGTTGTTTACCAAAAGATCTGTTATATTTTGAATACAAAATTACTACCATGTTTTACAATATAAGATATTTAATGTAAAAGTAGCTATATTGCAAGAAATATTGTACCTCATAACTATAAAAAATAATATTAGCAAACATATTCACCCTAAAAACAGTTTGTGTATTTTCTATATTTTGAACAATTTTGACCTTAAGGCATAAACCTTTTTTTACCCAGCCACACAGGCGTAGTTTGTCAACAAACAATAGACCGACTATGCCATGACATAATACTACTACTTTTTTTTCAACCTAAATTTTCTCATTGTAAATTCATCTCATAATTTTTTTTGATAACCTAATATATTATACACTACAAAAAAAAACATGCGATTTGCTAGAAACGTTTGCGAGGATTTTGCGTGGATTTTGCTACCAAATTGCCTTCCTTCATAAATCACTCGCAAATTTGCGAGAGTGTAAACAACGTAGCAATGTTCTCGAAAATTTTCGAGGAACTAAATTCGTTGCAAATTTGCGAGATATTGGTGAGACGTTTGCTACGATATGAACTTGCCTCGCAAATTTGGGACGGGTTTACTGTTATTGCAAATTCGTTGAAAATTTGTCTTTGATTTGCGAGGGCTACCTAATTCCGTAAGCTACATGTTAAACGAATGTAACAACTTTTTGTGAGGGATTTTTTGGTCGTAAGTCCCTCGTAAATTTGTTGCAAATTCATAGTAAAATATCATACTCACAAATCCATAGAAAATCCGTAGCAATTTTTTTCAATAAATACACTTTCACACCATCCATCTTATTCACAACTTCAAACACAAAAAAACTACCAAAATTTTCTCTCAAACTATATAAAATTTATGTCGATCTCGGAGCATAAAATATTCAGCATACGACAATGCATGTGTCGGTATAGAGATCCCGATACCAGAGAAGTAACTAAAGAGTATTGTGATGGGTTGTGTAGATTCATTTATTAGGCGACCAACAACCTACTTGCACAAAAACACAGTAAAATATTTTTTTCTTGTCGTAAGTGTCAAATGAGAAATATTTGGGTATATATACTGTGAAAAGCCATTTATATAGTAGATTTTTAATGCCAAGTTACTATATATGACTTTCAAATGGAGAATGTTGTAGTGTAGATCGAAAAGTAGTAGTTCAAGTCATTGGATATATTATCAATCTACTGAAACTAGACATGATCATGATCATCATCAATTCAGATATGGTTACAAATGCATTTTACGAAACATCTTATACATTTGATCATAATGAAAGATCTTCTGTATTTATGGATGTCATATGAAGAACCAAACATAGATTCCAAAAGATTTTATAATATGTTAGATGCTGCAAATCAACCTCTCTACGATGGATATAGAAAAAGACAATTTAAATTATCATTGGCATCTAAGATGATGACAATTAAAAGTGTTTACAACTTACATGAGGTATGGGTGGATGCATGGGCTGCACTATTTAAAGAGTACTTGCATGCGGATAGTAACTCAACTGAGTCTTATTATGCAATTAAGAAGTTAGTTTCCAGTCTTAGGTTACCATCAGAAATTATTGATGTATGCATTGTCAACTACATGATTTTTTGGAAAGATGATGAAAAGTTGCAGGAATGTCGCTTTTGTGAAAAGTCGAGATACCAACCTACAAATGGACGAACATGAGTACCATTCTAACGAATGTGGTACTTGTCAATCATCGATCGCTTGAAACATTTATAACTATCAGAGAATACATCGGTAGCAATGAGATGGCATGCACAACATCACACTGCATATGGGGAGATCACTCATTCGTCAGATGCGAAAGCGTGAAAGTATTTTCAAACGATACATCCTAATTTTCTCATTAGTATAGAAATGTGTATATAGATTTATTCACATATGGAACTAGTCTTTTTGGCATGTTCGGTAGACAATATTCGTTATGGCGATTCATATTGACGTCATACAGTCTCACTCCTGAAATGTGCATGCAAAGAAATATTTTTTTATGAGCATTTTGGTGTCAGGGTTTAAGCATCCGAAAAAATCCCTAGATGTTTTCTGCAACCTTTGATCTATGAGTTGAAATAGTTATCGTCAACTGGTGTACGTATATATTTTCAATCACAACAGTGTAACTTAACTATGAGTAGGTCTCGCAAATACCTAGCAAATGTTTTTGTTTTTTTTCTTTAGAAATATTATTGCAAATCACTCGCATATTTGCTACAGAATTGTGAGAGATTTGCTACATGGAAATATCCTAACAATTCTCTAACAAATTTATGAGGACTTTGCGACGTTGTTATTTTGAGTAATTTGCAAATGAATAATTTTCTCGCAAATTTTGTGAGGCGTTTGCGAGGTAATTAAATTTGTGACTATCGATTAGCGAGAAAACTAGTTTCCTTGCAATTTTGTCGCAAATGATGTTTTGCGACGAAATTACAAAGAAACATTCCCTCACAATTCGACTGTTTTCTTTTAGCGATATAACATATAACTATTTCATGCATTTCATTGACGTAATTCATCATTATATAAAACTTATAAGTTATTCACCAAACTATATCTATTTTTCTAAACTATAATTAAATCAAGTTATTTGTAGTTTACTTTTCACAGTAATATTCATATTGTATGTTCAAACACTAAAGCAAGTTTATGTTTATATTTCATTGATGTTTCCTTATTTGTTTTTTATATACGTGCAGAAATAGTAATACTATTTGAAAATAGTCTTACATTATCTTTTGTATACTATCTTAAATAGTGCTAAAGTTTGATCTGCGCGATTGCGCTGGTGTTTTATTTAATTTTTAAGAGTTTGATTTGATTGATCGTGTTTTAGATTTTTTCTGGTTCTTCGTATATTCTTTTCGGATTCAGATTCGTTTTGGACAATAACAAATATTCAAGTACCGTGAAACATAACCCATTGGGATATTTTTGTTTTTCAAAAAAAATCAGATGACTAACTTAAATTTTCAAAATTTATATATTATTTTATAAATTTTATAGGTTATTGAAAATTTTTCACTTTTTTGTATTTTTTGCAGTAAAATTTATTTAAAAAATATTAATATTGCAATATAATTATTGTAAAAAAATATTATAGTTTTATTTTAAAATTTGAAAATAAAATATATTTTGAGTTTTGTTGAAAATAATGATTTTTTAATTAAATATCTTGTTTTTAAACTAAATCTCACAATATGTATATTTTGTGATAACAATAATAAAGTATTCTAATAAACTAAATGTCATAATTTTTAGACAATGATATTTTGTGTAATATGATAGCAAGATTATTTTTAAATTGGTTCTTCTTTTTAAAAAGTAAGATTTCTATTTATTGTTTTATGCGAATCATAACTTTAGTCTTTTCTTTGTTTATTATATGATTTACAAAATGTTTGATTAATTGCATTTTTCATGTATTTAATAATATATTAGTCGCTTTTTCATATTTTGTGTCTTGGTATTAAATATGAAATAGTATGACTATGATATCTTATTTTTTTTGTCATTCAAAGACAATTAGTATTTCTGAATTTTAAGTATATTTTTATATTTTAAGTTTTATGTTATTAGTTTAAATTTGAAATTGAATTTTAAATTATAAGTTAATTTAATATTTGTGTATATGTGAACTTCAATTTCAATTTTCTCGGCGGTTGTTATGTCTTAGCTGGATTGAGTAGTCAGACTATTCAAAATAGTTTTTGTATAATTTATACGTTTTGATAATTTGCGATTACTTATGATATATATATATATATATATATATATATATGTTTCGAAAAATTTAATATATATCTAATGTGAAAAATTTCATAAGTTTTTCTGTATAATTACGATTTTATTTTAATGCTTATATAAAAAGTTATAGTGTAATTTCAAGTTTAGGGATATATTTTAGAAAAGATAAAAAAAAAATGAATGATTTTGGCGCTTAGGAGAATATAATGGACAATTCATATGATTTTTTAACTAAATATTTTAAACGAAAAATATAGATATCTATATTACTAAATGTAGGTTTTTTTGCTATCAGTCAAATTCACCCGTATTGCAATGGATGACGTGTATTTCTAATTCGAAATGTGAAATCTTTATATGGATTTAATAGGTTGATTCCCCTCAAATACAAAATTTTTAGTTTGAGGTACAAAAGTTCTTTGCCAATCTTAAATTCTTGGATACAAACATCCTCTAATTAGTATATAGATTAAATTGATGAGGATGTCCAAACTGTCGATTGAGATTACATTCTGAGAATTAGTTAGTAAAATAAAAAAATATTTAAGAGAGAAGTTGTGCTTCAAAAAATAATGTATATGAGTCCTTATCAGGATTTAGCCAGACGTAGTTCTTTGTAACTTCGAAATTTTGAAAGAGTTAGGAGAAATTTTGTTAGGATTGAAAAATGACTTTAGTCGTGGTTGGTCGTCGTCACTTTCAGTAGTTCACCAGCTTGTTGACAGAGAGGTGTATGTGCTTCGCGCCAAGGAAAGGTTTGCGCCTCGTCACCATAAAGATTTCTGCGTCTCGTTGTCAAGAAAGGTGATCGCAATGTGCATCATCATGGAGCATGACTGCAATGAGCATCGTCAAGAAGTGGACTGCAACGAACGTCGTCAAGGAGGGGACTGCGACGAGCGTCATCAAAGAGAAAACTACAAAGAGAATCCTCAAGGAGAGGAGTATGACAAGTGTCCTCAAGGAGAGGACTGCGACGAATGTCGTGAGGTAGATGATTGTGGTGGGCATCGTCGGGAGAGAAAACTGCAGCGAGCTTCATTAGGGAGAGGATTGCAACGAGCTTTGTCGAGGGAGGACTGTAACAAGCGTCGTCGGAGATATGACAACGACGAACATTATGCAGTTGTTTTTCTCATCAAATAAAAAGTAAATACATATAATATAACATCACCATTAGACTTGGTTGACTGATTATCTTATGATCAAATTTTTAAAAAAATATGCAAAATTGATTCATAATCTCTCAGTTAACGAAAATATGATGATGTTTTTTAACACGAAAAGGCTATTCTATTATTCAAACTTGTGGAGGTGTGGCTAGCCACACCGGAATAGAACAGCCCAAAAAAGAAAAAATAACGGACTGTTGCCTAGCTTGACGAGCTAAGAAATCTGCCTTGGAAAGTAAAACTCTCGGGACATAAGAAATGTTGAACCTCGGAAAAGCTAGCTTCATCCTCTGAAATTCCTGAATCTCAGTGCAAAATCTGGCCAGTCTTCTGGATTAGAAAGCATATGAATGACCTCCTGGCAATCAGTACCAACCTCCTGAACCGCAGAATGTGCGGGTAACCTCTGCATCGCCTAAACCAACGCCTCCACCTCTGAGTGAAGGGGTGATAATCGGTAAATCTGATTACGGGATCCCATCCAAGTATCCACTCCATCTTCCCCAACCAATGTCCAACCTAAACCACTATGAATATCTGAATCCTTCCAGGACCCATCTACTAGGCAAATATCTCGCAAGCTTATGATTTGTGTAGATAAATGTTGAACAGCCGTAGGAGCCTCAAGATCCTCATTCAATACTGCAGACCATGCCCACCATTCAGAAGTAGCAATACGAATAATCTCAGGCGCGGCCCTCGTAATCCCACGAAAAAGTATATCATTTCTAGCCATCCAGATGGACCAAAGCACCTAAGGATAGGAGGCATGTCCTTCCACAATCCCAGAGTCAATACACTGGAACAGATGAGCCATATTACTGTTGACGCTCGATACCGGGAAAACCCCTGGCTCCAACAAGGAGGGAACTAAGCCCCACACCTGTAATGCGCTTGGACATTAAAAAAGCAGTGTAAGACGGATTCCTCCGGCTCCCCACACAACGAAAAAAGATCCGCACAACCAATGTCGCGACTCACTAGGTTATGAATAACAGGTACATAGCCAGACAAAATCTGCCACAAAAGGTGACAAATCTTCTGTGGTGCGTCAACCTTCCAAGCCTGCCTCTTCAGAACAGTCAAACTCGGCTCAAAAAAACCCACACCTTCTGCATTTTCCGCCAACTCCCGCGCAATCCTATAACACGATCAGACTATGTATTGTCCCGACTTAGTATGTTGCCAGCAAAAATCATCCCCGTGAAATGATTGTGCAATAGGTAAACTCATAATGAGTGGAATATCCTTTGGCACCATGAACTGTTCTAACTTCTGGACATCCCACTGCTTTGACTCACGATCAATAAAGTCACTCACGACCATCAAAGGATGTACTACAGGAATCCTCGGTCGTGCCGGTCTAAATGGGATCCACGAATCCTCCCAAGCTCTAGTAGTAAGACCAGAGAAAATCTTCTTGCGCATGTCATGTAGTAGAAAAACCTTAGCCGCCAGGATACTCCTCCACCCATACGAGGGACTATCCGGCTCCAGTGCACTCAAAGGTGTCACAAATTTATAGTACCAGCCTCGAAGAACCCTCACCAAAAAATATTGTGGAAATCGAATAAAACGCCAGAGTTGTTTAGCCAAAAGGGCTAAATTAAACTCATGGAGGGTACGAAACCCTAAACCCCCTTCCGCCTTTGAAGCACACATCTTATCCCACGTTTCCCAGTGAATCCCCCTGTGAGGAGGGTCTGAGCTCCACCAATATCTCTCTATCGCACTCGTAATCTTTTTGCAAGTATCTAGAGGCAGAAGGAAACTTGACATAACGTATGTCGGCAAGGCTAACGCTACCGCCTTAATCAAAGTCTCTTTGCCCCCTTTAGATAACCACTTCGAAGACCACAAATTCACCCTACTTTGCAAGCGCTCCCTAATGAAGGCAAAGACCTTGCATTTAGAGCCACTCGGATCTTCCGTAATACCCAAGTAGGTTCCCAGACCGCCTTCGCTTTGAATACCCAAAATATCCTTTAACTCTTGCTTAACACCAATGGGGATCTTCTTACCAAACATAATCGAAGACTTAGTCAAGTTTACGCATTGACCCGATGCTCTGCCATACGAGTCAAGGATCTTCATTATCTCTAAACATTCTCGGGGCTCCGCCTTACAAAAAAGAGTATCATCCGCAAACAGGAGGTGGGACACTGATGGACTAGCTCGTGCTACTCTCATTCCGGTTATGCATCCCTGCCACTCCGCCTCTTTCTGAAGGCCAACGAGCACTTCCGTGCACATTATAAAGATAAAGGGAGACAAAGGGTCTCCTTGGCGCAATCCTCTATGTGGCATGATATGACCACGAGGTTGACCATTGATCAAAACTCTATAGGACACTGATCTGATGCAGCGCATTATCCACCCTATTCATCGCTCAGCAAAGCCCATCTTCCGCAACACAGCCTCCACAAAGTCCCACTTCACTCGATCGTAAGCTTTACTCATATCCGATTTTATAGCCATCCGCCCCAATTGCCCAGCGGGATTAGTCAGCAGCCCATGAAACATCTCATGCGCTACCAAAATGTTGTCAGTTATCAGCCGCCCAGCAACAAAGGTTGACTGGGTCTCAAAGAAAAGACTGGGTAGGAATCTTTTTAGTCTTTGACACAAAAGCTTCGAAATTATCTTGTAGCACACATTGCAAAGACTAATCGAGCGAAACTCCGCCATATCCTGAGGCTTATCCTTCTTAGGAATAAGACAAATGTTTGTCTCATTCAGTCCAGGCGCAATGGCGCCCTCCGACAGGAATCGATTGACCATATTAATAATATAATACTTCACAACCTCCCAAAAATGCTGATAGAACAATGCAGTCATTCCATTAGGACCAGGGGCCTTCTCAGGATGCATAGCAAACAATGCTCAACGTACCTCCTCTTCTGTCACTGGCTTGATAAGCTCTTCATTCATTGTGTCTGTGATTTTGTGTGGAAAGAGACCTAAGACCTCGTCCAGAGCTAGGTTTCCGGAGGTCTGAAACAACTCACGAAAATATTTTGTGGCGATGGCCACAATTCCTTCCTCATGCTCTATGAGAATACCCTCCTCATTCTTAAGCTGGAAAATCCTATTCCGCGCTCTTCTCTGTTTAGTCGCGGCATGAAAAAACTTGTATTTCTATCCCCTTCACGAAGCCATAACGTCCTGCTTTTCTGCCGTCGAAACATCTCCTCCTCTTTTAGCGCATCGTGGAGCTCTGTAGTGGTCGATGTTATATCATCAAGAGTAGAAACATTAGAGGCATGAAGGTTATCAAGTTTATCCTTAAGGTCCTCCAGATGCTTCTCTGAAGCTAATCGATCATTCCTACTCCAGGAGACAATGGTCTTCCTGCATGCAATAATTTTTGCCCGAATATCCCCATTCTGAGGCATCCCTCTTAAACTATCTCTGATAATCGCATCAAAACCCTCCTTTTTAAGTAAGCGTTTGTCAAACCGAAAGGATTTCCGCAATCGCAGTGGACGATCAAGAAAGTTCACAAGGATCGGCCTATGATCTGAGCCACACATCCTGAGATATTGAACACTAGAGTGAGAAAATTTATCATGCCAATCCTCGTTACCTAGAACTCGGTCTAGGCAACATTGCACACGTGTGCGATTGTTTCCTCTATTCCCAACCCAGGACATATTATTTCCATAATAAGGAAACTCAACCATTCCATAGTCTTGAATCATTTGAAGAAAAGGGAGAAAAGAAGATTCTGGATGAACCCTTCCATCCTGTTTTTCTTCATTACTAATTATCTCATTAAAATCCCCAATCATAAACATAGGTCCATTTCGCACATTTGAGATATTTGTCAATTTATCCTAAACTAGTTGCCTACGATCTTGAACAGGGTCGCCATAAACGAAAGTCAAATAAACTTTAAAACCATCAATTTTAGCTTCAAAGTCCAACATACGGTTGTCTGAAAATAAAATAATAACATTAAGGTAATTCATTAAAAAATAAAGCAAGTTCCCCGCTCAAACCGAGGGGCTCCACAGTCTCCAACCGATCGTAGCCTAACTTCACTTGTTGCTCTTGTAACACCGCTCTCTGATTCTTCGTCTCCAATAGGAATAAAAAGCCAGGACGATACTTTTTATGTATCTCCTCAAGGCGTCGAACTGTGAGGTCACTCCCAATCCCTCGACAGTTCCAACCAAGGATCCACATCAATGCTTACTGGGTGGGTTCTGGGACCCCACCAAACCTTCTTTTTCACTGGAACTGCGATGTCTAGCTTCTCGACCTCCTTTAGTAGAAACTTGTGGAAAAAGACTACGTGGAACATATGGCTCCACTTCCGTAGCTTTCTTCCCCTCACCACCGAGTAACTTTCTCAGTGGGGACCCCCGACGGAGAATTCGTTCTTTCTTCCGAGGAAAAGCAAAGATGGAGCTCCTGGAAATAGGAGGTTTCCCCGTGACATGATGTTGCTTTGACCGCTTAGGCCATGCCCATTAGGAGTTTTTAATAAAAGATCACACAGTTTTCAAAAAAAAAAAATTAAAATATGTCACCACCAACGATACTGTCTCTCTCCAGCTCTTCCATATGAACCTGTATTAACCACTGTGCGCGGACCCCACGACACGTGGCGGCCCGCGATTGGTTGTTTTATTTTTTTTTCGTTTTGTTTTTTTTTTAAATTAAACGAAAAATATATATATATATATATATTATAAAGCGACAGGTGGCGAGCCTCACCCCTGTTTGCTAAGAGCATCTTTAACAATGGCTCTTAACCATCGTCTCTTAAAATTTTCACAATTAAAAAAAAAAAAATGAAAAACTACAAGAGCCGTATCTTAAGTTGCTTAATTAAGATACGGCTCTTAGCCGTATCTTATGTTTTTTTTTTTTTTTTTTTGATCAGAACAACTTCATTTTCAGATCCGTTTCGGTTCCGTTTCAAATCCGTTGTTTTTTGGAATTTCGATTTTTGGAACCGTTACATATTTATTTACAATTTTTAAAGTTTCGGATCCGTTTCTGATCTGTTTAAAATATCCCGATCCGAACCCAAAATACCTGAAAATATCCGTTTCGGTTCCGTTTTAGATCCGTTTTTTTTGGTTTTTCAGTTTTTGGAACCGTTACATATTCATTTACGATTTTTGAAGTTTCGGCTCCGTTTCAGATCTGTTTAAAATATCCCGATCCGAACCCAAAATACCCGAAAATATCCGTTTCGGTTCCGTTTTAGATCCGTTTTTTTTTGTTTTTCAGTTTTTGGAACCGTTACATATTCATTTACGATTTTTGAAGTTTCGGATCCGTTTCAGATCTGTTTAAAATATCCCGATCCGAACCCAAAATACCCAAAAATATCCGTTTCGGTTCCGTTTCGATTCCGTTTCAGATCCGTTTTTTTTTGTTTTTCAGTTTTTGGAACCGTTATATTTTCATTTACGATTTTTGAAGTTTCGGATCCATTTCGGATCTGTTTAAA
>OVAN01010977.1:0-15139 GCA_900406275.1 Anastatica hierochuntica
GCCCAACAGACTAATGGTTATGTCAGCCATCAAATGGTTCATAACAATCTAGAGAATATTGAGGAGTTATCTCAATTTAGAAGATAGGATTAGGAATAATATAAATACATTAGAACCAAGTTGTGGTATCAACGTGAGCTTTAAATTTTGAGGAATTTTCTTAAGGCAATAAAGTTGTTTTGAAGTTTGAGAATCGAAGTGTTTAGATTTCAATAATTGGTATCAGAGCAAATTGAAATCTAAAACATCTCACTTAATCGCATAAAGACATCGTGACCTTCATCGTTGTTGAAAGGTTACACGATTTCTTCTCCTCTGTTTTGGAAAAGAAACAGAGATCGATAAGCTCTGTTTTGACATTAAAACAGAGACCGAGCTTGACGTAAAACTTTGTAAGGAGACAAAGCTATGGGAGACAACACATTGGCTGTTGTTACTGTAGACAAAACAAAAGAGAGTAGTCTCGCCTCGATACAATGCCCGATGCTAACGACAACAAACTATACGGTATGGGCTCTACGTATCAAGGCAACACTCCGTGTTCATAAAGCTTGGGAAGCCATAGAACCCGATTCAACAAATGAAGATAAGAATGATCTAGCCAGAGTCCTACTCTTTCAATCAATACCAGAATCCTTAGTCTTACAGGTTGGAAATCTCGATTCAGTAAAGGAAATTTGGAAGGCTATAAATTCGAGACATGTAAGAGCTGAACGAGTCAGAGAGGCAAGACTTCAAACTCTTATGGCCGATTTTCAAAGATTAAAGATGAAGGAAACCGATTTTATTGATGACTTTGTGGGGAGATTTTCTGAGCTTTCAACGAAAACCGCAACCCTTGGAGAAACTATCGATGAATCACGACTTGTTAAGAAATTTCTTAATAGTCTACCACGGAAATGTTACATACATATAATTGCCGCACTTGAACAAGGATTTGATCTCAAGACAACTAGTTTTGAAGATATCGTGGGAAGACTTGAGGTATATGAAGAAAGGATTCATGATGAGGAACCCGAAGATGAGCAAGGGAAGCTCATGTACACGAACTTTGACTCATCTTCTCATCAAGGCGGATACAATACTGGTAGAGGTAGGGGGCAAGGAGGAAGGTACTACGGTAGAGGAAGAGGTCGTGGTCGCGATAACTACAACAATAACAACCAACAGCCAGGGCAAACAAGAGACAAATCCCACATTATTTGCTATCGTTGTGATAAGGTTGGGCATTACGCGTTGGTATGTCTTGATAGACTTCTGAAGTTGCAAGAAGCACAAGAGAACAAACTCGAAGACACAGTTGAGGCTGATGAGTTAATGATGCATGAAGTGGTGTATCTTAATGAAGAGAATGCGAAACCTTTCAAATTTGAAACACATTCCGAGAAAGATAACGTGTGGTACTTGGACAATGAAGCTAGCAATCACATGACGGGAAAACGATCCTATTTCTCAAAGTTAGATGAGAGAGTCACAGGGAGAGTTAGATTTGGCGATGACTCGTGTATTGAGATTAGAGGAAAGGGATCAATTTAGATCATGACAAAGGATGGGAAGAGGAAAGTGCTCACTGATGTTTACTTTTTACTTGAATTAAAGAGTAACATAATAAGCCTTAGTCAAGCTACAAAGTGTGGGTGCGATGTCAGAATGATAGAAAACTATTTGACGCTACATGATACGGAAGGAAACTTATTGGTAAAGGCTAACAGATCAAGAAACAGATTATATAAAGTGGCGATGGAGGTTGATTCTACTAAGTGTTTGCAACTTGAAAAGCTTGCTGAATCATCACGATGACACGCTAGATTAGGCCATATCAGGATGAAAGCTATGGTTAATAATAAGACAGTGATCAGAATACCTTCAATGAGCATAGAGAAAGAAACTTGTTCCTCGTGTCTTCTAGGGAAGCAGACACGACAATCGTTTCCAAAATCTGCTAACTTTCGAGCTACATAAGTTCTGGAATTGGTACACGGAGACTTGTGCAGTCCTATCACTCCTCCAACCGCGGCACAGAACAGATACGTATTCGTGTTAGTCGATGATTTCTCTCGTTACATGTGGTCCATTCTACTAAAAACTAAAGACTTATGCAGTCCTATCACTCTTTCATCTTCTTTATCTATCATTTGATTCCATTGTTTATTCCATTGTTTATTCCTTAATTTCTTATTAGGATGCCCATAAACATACGTCAAGTAGAAAGCAAATTCTTCATATTCAATTACTAGATCCATATTATACATTATAGTTGAAGAAACAAAAAATAACATTACATTGCTATCCTAGAAGATTGTCATTCCTCCACTAAGACCATTAGGATACATGACAAAAAAGTGGTCATAACCAAGCCTTCTAGCTACCTTTTGTACAATATGATCTTGATTTTTAGTTTCTGAGAGGAGCATGACATGAGGACTATATTTTCTCGTAATGTCAAACAAAAAATTATTTGTCAAGGGGCTCCCAATCCCTCGACAGTTCCAATGCATAATCCTCATGAGGCGTTTGGTGGTTTCAGGGCCGGCACCCTCCCTTGGTTAACTGAAGGTTCTTCGAAAGCAGGTAAATTCATTTGTAGAAGATTACCGGCGTCAACTTCAACTCCTTCTAAACCAGGAATAACAGCCTTTGGAATTGCAAACTTATCCTCCACTCTCTGCCTACTAGTAATACCATGCTCTTCCTCCAGCGTATCTCTGCTCTTTCTCTTAATTCCACCCATAACCACTTAGGAAGAACCAACTTCTCTAATCGTAATTGGCTGGACATTCATTGGTGTGGGTCTGATTTCAGACATATCTCTGGTTCCCTTACTCCCTTTGTCCGTGTGATCTCCTAATGTATTTTCATCCATAACATCATCAAACACACCATGATAGAGAGCTTGGTTCTGAGAATTAACCTGTTGATTCATATTTTCATTCGAGGCTCCTAAGGTTTGCTCTCTGCCATCATCATCCCAACCAGGAGCCATAAGAGGTAATTGTGGTGGTGTGGTCTAATTAGGACACTGAGTTGAGTCATGAGCAAGATCCCCGCATAGAAAGCAGAACTTCCTTAGTTTTTTGTAATTATATCTAAGTAACACCGGCGGGTTACCATCTTCAAAATCAATACAGCGAACAGTGATGATTTTTGTGCTTACTGACATCTCTACTTGAACCCAAACTTCCCCTGGTCCTTCCTTAGATGGTTCCTGGATTCGAGCTGTCTTTACATGCCATAATTCACTTCCTATCTCTCTAATCATCTTCTTAGTCTTGTATTCATCAGGAATGTTTTCGATTTGGATCCAGAATGTAAGAAGCTTGAGGAAATATGGCTCTGTTCTTCGAGTCCACCGGTCAAGAGCAACTATCCAGTCTCGAAAGCACCACGGCCCATGCTCTAGAATCGATCGAATCTGGTGTTCATCATTAAAGAAAAATTGAAGCGTACCATCTTCATTTATGCGGGTTGTTGTCTCATCATCTAGCTGCCATGCCTTGAGCAGTGCCGTCGTCATGTACTCAGGTCTGTGCTGTTGAGGATTCAAGACTCTAGCAAGAAAGCTTCTCTGATTGTCAAGCTCTCTTTGTCTGTGAGCTTCTGATGAGAGCCTTAGAGGAGCTCTCTCGGATCCTAAGTTTAACTGCTGCAAAGACCTCCATAGATCGCTCGACATCGGTGAAATTGAAGGTATTAGGATCGTGATAAGGCAAAGAAACAAGAAAAAACACCGCACTTTGACGGAAATTTGTCGCGATACTGGCAAATCTGAAACCCCAAGGGCATCTGCAGGGGTTCACCAAAAAAAATGAAAAATTGATTTTTTATTTTTATTTTTCGTTTTTAAAAAAAAATAAATAAAAAATAAAACCGGACCAATGGGGACTCGCCACGTGGCGAACCCCTTACGATCCGGATTCACTCAGAAGAGCTCGAAAGAACTCGGGTTCCTCGGTTTTTGTGTTTTTTTTTCTTGATTTGTGTGTGAACCCCGCATTGAACTCTCAATGCGGGTGCTCTAACAAGAGGGAACTTTCAAGAGAAAAGGGGACTTTCTTTCATAGTTACTAGGGGAAGGTCTGCGCTACGCGCGGGTTTGTGTTCGTATTTTTTTTTGTTGCTTGTCTATGGTTTGGGTGTGTTGTCGAGGGTTTTGCTTTTTTATTGTGTGTTTTTATTTTTTTGTATTTTTCTAGTGTCCAATGTTTGGGAATAAATGATATTGAACACGCATGTAGTAGAAATAATAAGGTTCTTAATTTAAAAGATGTTCAATGGTTGAAACTTTCTATTTGTTAGTGACATAAATGTTGAGCTCTCCATTAAAACAATCTTTTGTAGCATGGGAATGTGTTCCGGTGGGCTTTGTGTTCCTTTGTTAGCCAGGGTGGGCTTCTGCTTCCAGTTAAGATGTTGTCCTGCCCTTTGTAGATCTTCTATCTTGTAATCTGCGAACAATATGAAATGTTGCATTAGTTTTATAGATGTATTTGTGCGTTAACGTGTTTTTGTACGAAATTGTTTTGGTTTTTTTACAATTCCTGTTCTTTTATTGTATATGATTTTGTGTAGGATTATGTACTTTAGCTTTTGGGTAGTCCTAAGTAAATTTCTTTGTAAACGATATTCGTTGCACCCTCGTTTTGTTCTTCGTCTCCTTGTAAGATTTGTAACCCTTGTGGTGTTGTCACTCTTGAAAGCGCGACATAAAGTTGTCTGTGACTGAAGACTGGTCTTGGCAAGTAAAGGACTACCTTTTTCAAGCTTTGGGCATGAATTTTGTTGATTGTCATCGCGTACCATATCCTGACTGGGAATTGTTGTCTTCGTAGTGTGAATGGGTGATTTGTTTTAGTTGCAGCAATCACATCCACCTGCAATATTTGAAATTATTAATTTGTTTTATATTTATATTTCATATGGGTTTGGTTCTTTTGGTATTAAATTCTTGAACGCATAGTTTCTAACATATTTCATGTCAGCCTCTCATTTTGAGAACTCTATGACAATATATTATGGTTTAAGTTTTGATTGTGAGTCTTTTAAAAGTTTGAAATTAGTGATAATTGTTTCTCATATATTTAGTGTTCTTTAAATTTAATTAATTGGTTAAGCAGTCAAGTATTTGTTTCAAAGTAAACTTGCAGTCGTACAGAGTTATTTCCGGTGGTGGATCTTTTGTATGTTTTCCTTTACATGTTCTTAAATTGTCAAAAAAACAAAATATGAGTTTGTCTACATTCGTTGATCTTGTTTTGGACTTATTTTCTTCGGTTACCTCTTTGTGATGTGTTCATCTCTTTTGTTCCTAATGTCTTCTCTTGCGGAGGTAGTGCGGAGGTTGAAGCGTTCGAGGTCTTCTTTCTCGATTTCTTTTCGGTATGCCGAGCTTTCCATATGTTTGTAAGGCGTATTGTTATTCCTTTTTGTTTCAATAATCATTTTTTGCCGAGACCTTGCTTCCTTAGTGGAGGCTGTAGGTTTAATTCAATTTTGAAATCGTTACAAATTCAGTTGTCTTATATTGAATTTAGGTTGCTGAAAGTATCTCCGGTGCATTTACTGAACTTTTTTGAGCATGTCATACAACCACCTTTATGAAAAATACTGAGACCAATAGTGAAGTTTTGTTTTATATTTTTGTAGTTCATAGAAGGGGTTAAGTACTTACAACTGTAGTAGTTGTGGATAGGTTGTAGATGCTCTTCTTGATTAGTTTCCAAACCTGCATTGTTTGTAAAAATGAGTATGAACATATCGAGGTGGTACTATAATAGTCGTGTTTTTTTGGGCGATTACTATGTTTTCTTTTTATGTAACGAATGGTAATGCGTAGTTTGCGAAACTATAACAAAAACTTATTTATATTTTGTATAGTACGGTATTTTTTTGATTGGAACTTTCTATTTTAAATTTGCGTTAATTTTTTGTACGAATTAATTTCAGTGGGATTTATTTTTTGTTAAGTATTTCTAGCTAATTTTAGTAGATGCATTGTGTCATAAATTAATAGTATGCTCTTTTATTCTATGTTATTATTATGAGTAAGGCATGGTAAATATATATTGGGTATATTTGTAATTATTATTTCGGGTGAATAGAAGAGGCGTCAGATTTAAGTTGGGTCGGAGTTGGGAGAGATTTAATTCGGGCAGGAGACGCGAGAGTTCCTACTTTTGTTCTTTACCATTTAAAGCAGACAAAACATGGTCGGACGTGGAAGTTTGAGGTTCAAGTGACGTGCGAAAATATGTATGGCCCATGATAATATTTATTTTAGGCTTTAAACCTATGGCCCAAATTTTAGTAGTTGTAATGGTTTGAAATGCAATTAAGGAAAGTGAAAATGGATCGGATTATTTGCCCTCCCGGAGGTCAAAGTGAAGGTCCAAAACAAATATTGGGTCGATTTTAATTAAGACGATTTTTTGTTTTCCGATCAGGTGTTCAATGTCTCCCCAAAGTTTTGGTATAGAAATCTCGGATAGGTTTGAGGCTTCTTTTTAAGTAAATTCTTGTGCCGTACGTTTGCTCGAGGAAGAGTTTGCCTTGGTACGATTTTGGATTGATGTTTGTGACCAACATCACCTTCTTCTTGACTCTTTTCTTGAACCATATTTCTCGGAAAGCCATAGACTGCTCACTCCATAAGTTAAGTGTAGCCATTGTATCCCTATAATGTGTTTGTCATTTTAGAAGTGTTAGCCATTGTTTGTGCTGGCTTTATTGTAGATAGTAATGGAAGATTTGGTTTATTTTTTTTACCTCCCAATCTTCAGTCTTATGATGGTGTGTTTGCGGTTTGAGAGAGGGTCTTGTAGACCAAATCCTTGCACCAGGCGGATTTGTCCAACGACATCTGCGCGCTCAGTTATGTTAAACGAATATCATAGAAGAAAAGCAAATGAGTATTTATTACCAGGGAGACGCTTGTTGGTTCCGGCGAGAGCTTCAATTTCCTTGTTTGTATGTACCCAAAAGTTGTTGTTTGGTATGGTTATTGCCGTTGACACGATCGGGCTAATCGTTGTACTCTCTGTAAATTTGAGTGTATAATTATTGTTCGTGAGCTTGAAGCTTCGATTGTTTTCTGTGGCGTAAAATTCGGAGATCTTATATATGGACCCTTCCTTTAGTTTTTCGTAGTGTGTTTCAAGTATTGTTGAGTTCATGAAAGCTTCTATCCTTTGGCCCTGCGTTAGCATATTTTAAATTTGGTGAAATTAGTATATTGAGGTAAATGTTTTGGGTTTTTGTACAGTAGCTTACATTTCGGTCGAGCATGACCATGCTGATCCCTTTTGTTGTTTGTTGATCGCCACAGTCTTTTATCTCCCATATGCGGAAGAGGCGGACTGTGATTGGACCCTTGTAGAAGCCAACTATCGAGGGGAATAGAGAGTGTGGGCGTTGACTATCTCGCCTATTCATTCTTGGTGACCCTCTTGATATATCGACTTACTTTTAGAGATTGAGTTTTTGTTTTTATACTCCATTGAACCTTTTTTGTAGGGATGAATCTCCACTTGGAGAATCTGTATGATCTTGTGTTTATACTCCATTTATCACTGTGATCTCATATTATATGTGATTCATTGTTGACACACTGTTTTGTGGTAACCCCCGTGTTTTGAATCTCAATTTAATTCCCAAATTTGTAAATCTCTGGCTTTGAAGTCAATCGTTGGTTTAGTAATATGATAAGATATACGTAGATTGGGGCCAAAATAGGAGATGATTAAGAATAGCATTTAAATATATATCACTGTGACTTGTGGAGATATGGTTTGTTTGTGTATTGTATGTTTGTTTAATGTGTGTTTTTGGTTTGGTTCCAACAATGAAATAATATATTGTCAATGGATATTGTGTTGTTTCTGTTGATGTTTCGTTGGCTAAAGTGTAGATGTAGAGTCATATGTTTTAGCAGAAATTATTAGAACCTACCTATTTGTGTTTTCCGTTTCGTTTCGTAGGCTTTGTGTCACAAGCAAAACAGAGTGGTGGTTTCTTTTAATACTAAGCTATCAAAATTGTTTTCTTATTTTGATTTACTATGTTGCTGTTTTTTGAAAAAGTGTTTGTCATATTTGTATCAAGAAGCTACCGATTGTTTCCCATCTATTTGTCTGTTCTAGAAGAATGTTACTAACAGTATATTATGGATCAGACTTTCTTTGTTTTTTTAAGACATAAGAAGAGTTCTTGAAACATGAGACAATATTTATATTGCGAGGAAGGGAATTGGGAATTCAAAAGCAAGAAACATAAAGTAAAACAGAGTCTGGAACTGGAAATGCTAAAGAAATGAAACATGAAATAAAGCTCTGTTTTGTGAAGCAAGCAGCTGGTGAAGTGGTGTGTGCTTTTGACATTGGGTTCAAGGACTTAAGCGTGGCCTTTTCCCAGCACTGGTGGTCTCCAGTTCCACAGCTTCACTGTTCTCACTGTCGTTGGAGTCTGCTTCACCTGCCTGGCTTTCTTCCATCATCTTATTGACTGTGAATGTTTGCCTTGTGGCTGTAAGGTTGTACTTTGTCACCTGAATCTGGAATTTCCAGTTGCTCCCTATGATTGTCTTGAGTAAGGCCGGGGTTTTCTCATTATTCACTTCATCCCCTTCAACTTGAAGAAGATCTGTTGCTGTCTTCCCCAAAAGCTTTGTGGCCTCACTGTCAAAGATCACAAAGGTGGCCAGCTCTCCTGCGTTGTCACGAACACTGACTTCAAACCTGTACCTGCATAGATGTCAATGTCGATCCTCAGAATGTGTTACTATGACTCAACTAAACATAAGGTTGATAGTGAACACTTTGAGAACAGTCCTACTTTTGTGCCTACAACTTCTACCTCTTATCATTACTATTACCAGATGTTGATTGGTTGAACAGTAATGAGACTTATCAACATTAGTAATGATTAATACGTAAGTTGGTGACAGGAGTAAAAATGCTTCCAAATCAGTATGAATACAAATGCGATAAGATTTTCATTTACACACTGTTAGTTTTCCAGTTTTGTGTTTACCGTTTTGTACATGATTGGTTGCTTGCAGTTATGAATTCAAACAAATAGGGAATATGTTTTCATTAGAGGTTGTTACTTTTCAGTTCTGCGTTAAGCGGTTTATACATGTTAGAGGAAAGGGTATCTTACTTGGTCATCCCAACGTTGTTGGTTTTGTTGCAGTTGCTGCAGTGGAAGGAGGTACCGCTCTTGCCTAACTGGTAGTTGCAAGTGGAACATGATAGATAGTTCCACTTCTGCACCTCGGGTACGCTTACAATTGTACCATGGACATAGAAACCTGCCTTTTTGAAAGTCTGTGTATTGCAAATTCAGTGGTGGCTTCTGTTGACTACTACCAAATGGATATGTAACGCAGTGTTAATAGTATGTTACCTCTGGGTTTGCGGTTTGGAGGAATTGGTGCAGCTCATCTATCGTTGCAGTCTCGATTTTAGTCACAGCTGAGGTGGACCCAGCTTTGATCGGCATTCCTGGGCTGCCAGCGCGGACCCTGTTATCATAGCAGTTTGGTAAGTGATAGTAGATTGTTGCTAGTTTGTAGTCAGATTTAAGTTCTGAGATTACCAATCCAGGAACTCTTCTGTCTCTGCGACGTCGGTGTCAAAAAACACCTGGCTCGAAGATGTTGTTTTTACACAGACAATACCTGCACGATTTGGCCATAAACAGTACGTGGTTTATATTTAACGTGATTTAATTTTCCCAGGGACCTATAACATAAGCAACAAATGCAAAGATCCATTCTGTGGAAAATATTTCAGTTTAATGAACATTAGATATATCTATCTATTTGGTAGCCTGTTCTTTTTTTGTTAGGTCGTTACGTTGTTCGTACCTCCAAGGGTTCGTGAATTCACTGTTGTGAGGAGCATCACCGTCGGTTTAGTGTCTGTCTCATCCCAACGTTGGCGGACCTGGCTTGCAATATTGTTCCACAGATACGCTCGCATCGTTTCCCAACTAAAAGCATCATAAACAGAGATTAGTAAGTTGTTACTGGTAAGTTATTTTCTTTGTAAGTTTATGTCACCAGGTCACTAACATTCATTATGGGTGACTATACTTACTCCTTTAGACGCAAATGGACAGTGAGACATGCCTTAGAGATCCCTGTGTCGATGCTCCCAGCAACTCCAACGATTAGGATCACTTGGCCTAGAATGTCTGCAAACAGAGTATGGAAAAGAGAGCCGCAATGTATAACCAAAATGACAACCAAGATAATCAGAACAAACTATCTAGGAAGAAGCACAATTACAACAGATCATAATACAAAATTGATGATCAAAAGATTTATTATGTGTTTAAATCATTGTTATAACTACGTAATATTCATATCACAACTACAACATTAAACAATGATACTCACAACTTTCTTTGGTTCTATATATCTTTTTAGTAGTTAGGTATGAGATAGAAAATGTTATATGTTTAATGTCTTAGCCATATAATAGCTTAATGGGTTGTTCAGAAGTTGTGAATATGATGGCCTGTGATTCCAAGAATAATCAGAAACAAAAAGAGAAGGATGGGAACAAATAGATTTAAACCAATTCCTACAACACACAACCTGACCTTAATAACTCATAGACCTAAAAGCAAAACCTATAAGATTATTTACACACACGTTCCATTATCTGTTTGTGATATGTTCTGCTATGTGTCGTAGTTTCTTCATACCAAACTTACCAAATAAATCGACATCCTTATCCACATTGGAGGTAAAGCCTTCGCTGAGGCAGATCCTGAACCTGTGATGTGGGATACTATTCCCACTGTCGGGGACATCGTGAGCAGTGGTCTGGTCAGTGAATATGATTGTGTGCTTGTTGTCAGCCACCTTGAATCGATCACGGCTTGGCTTCAGCATAAAAAGGCGAATGAGGTATGTTCTCCCAACGTGAATCGAATCGACGAAACGTGGGAGCCGACTTGCTGGTATGAAGGCCTGGATAGCAGTGGACTGCAAACACAACATCGGAACCATAAATTGTTTAGCCTGATTTGAGTTGTAAGTCGGTATATACTTAAGTTTGACAGCCGAGAGTTACCTGAGAGTCAAGCAGCAGAAGTTCTTGGCCCATAAGCAATTGTCCTTTCTTGAAATTGCGAGCCTCCCAGGAGTGAAGAACTCTTATCGCCACTTCTTCATTGCAGAAGAGGGTGTTGGTCTCGTCCAGGACTGCCAAAGTTCGCGCATCCATAGAGCGGTCCATAGCAGGAGGTAAAGGGAGGTGAGAGGAGTGGTGAATTTACGCAGTAGCCGGTGGGGAGGTTTGTGAAGCGATGTGGAGAGGGGGCTGTAACGGATCGGATATATATACATCTCAACCCGCCGTTGTGTGCAGAGAAGGTGGAAGGTTTCGGACTTAAATGGAGCAACTAATACACCAAATTCAAAGCTTCCATTACAGCTTGGGAGTGGAGAGACTGGGGGGAGATCATTGGTGAGGAAGAAGGGTGCGATGGTTTAGGGTTTTGTCTCCTGCTCCGTCGGGTGAGAGAGAGAGTGACGGATGAGTATCTAAGTGGTGGACCTGATAGGTTATTGGGTCTGATAGAGATGGGGGCTTATAAGTTAAATGTTTGTGTGTTTTGGTGTAGTTTAAATGTTGCGTAGATCGTTAAACGGCACGACGTTTTGAAGCCGAACATCACGTTGTGTGTAGCTGACGTGTCGCAATGGGGGGACTGCTGTGGGGATATTACGTGGCGTCAAGGAGGATGCAAAATTAGCATCTTTTTAATAGTTAGATGTAATATTTCATAGTTATGTAATAGATCTCTGTTTTTTCCGGAACAAAAACAAAACAAAATGAAAGAGAGTGGTTAAGGATTTTAAAACTTGATTAGACTAATTATAAAGAGATTGGTTGGAAGGGGATGTAGCTCAGATGGTAGAGCGCTCGCTTAGCATGCGAGAGGTACAGGGATCGATACCCTGCATCTCCAGATTTTTAATATATTGTTTTTTTCTAGTGTACACAGTAATATTACTCTTCCGTATTAGCTCATACTCTCCAAAAAAATTGAAACCTTGTTAATGTAAAGATAACAAAAAATAATCATGTATCGTTCGTACATTCTAAAATTAAATCAACATATATCTAACATTATATTCAGATCAAAAAACAAAAAAAAGCAAAAGCCAATTTACATAACAAAATTCACATCACTTTCACTATTCAGCAGTCAAGGTTCTTCATTATCTCCTTAAGCTTCTCAATCACAGCCATTGGATCCGCCTGTGAATTAGCCAGATGTATCGCATGATACTCCAACCCTTTCCACTTGGCTATTAGCTCGAAGTGAGGTCGCTGGAACTCCACGCTCACTATCTCAAATATCGTTGTGTTTGATGTTGCTGACACTATGTGAGTCAGTCCCGCTCCATGTGCTCCTATGATCACTGATGCGTCTTGGATGGCTCTCACTTGATCTTTCATAGGCATGTGTGCAAGCAACCCATTTACAAGGTTAATCCCGCATTTCGTTAGACTCGTGGATCCAGACGTCACCCACTGATGCAACGAGTCGAACACTTCTTGTTCGTTGATGAGCCGAGACTGGACTTTACCTCCGTGACGAGGATGAGCTAAGTAATCTTCACGGCGGACAAAGAGAACGTTGTGAACAGTGGATGATGATGATAATGGCGGTTTTTCTGACGAGCGGTGTCTGTTGACCGGAAACCCAAAAGCTGCTCTGATCATTTCGCCAAACTCTGATAGTCTCGCCGTTTTTTGGTCATCCGGGTTCTGCCAGAGATTTTGAGCAGATTCTCCCTTGCAGTCGATTTCTTCGGTCAATCCCTTGAAAAGTGCGTTTTCATATCCCAATGGTGAAAGAATGGCGTGGCGGAAACAAACTGGTTTGCTAAAATTCTTTGCATATCTGATTCCGGAGAACAAAGCTGACCATGTTTCTTCTAGCTGCGTCTGCAGAAAAAAGGTTAACAACATGTCCATGAAACTCTAACTAGAATCATATTTATTCATCACTAGAGTAAACTAAAACCATGCACACAAAGGAAAATCCAAAATCCTATGACAAATAGTAACTGCAAGTCCAAAGATAGTTGGGGTACTTTCTCTGCTCATGGAGAGATCATTACTAAGAACACAAAGAGGAGCATACCGTGCAATGTCCATCAATGAAAACAACATGTGGTCGATTAGGCAAACCAGTAACTCTCGAAGAAACATAAGCGTTGTACCAATCTGTCATGGTATGGAAGAGATTTGCATACTCGAACCGAGTGACAAGCAAGGTTGGTTCCTCCACCCACTGTGGCCAAACAAAAGCAAACCAAACACCAATCAACAAGCCATCACATACGTTTCAAGAAACTCCGAAACCAAAACCTCATATCAGATTCTCAATCCAAGAACAGAAAGATTTTTGAATATCAGCGATTCTTTGCAGCATCTGTTGAATGAATTTGATCTTCCAAGATCGTTCCAAAAGCTTTTGATCCAAGAAAAAAAGTTTCCAATTACGCAATAGTTCCTTAAGAAGAGTTCACCAATAACAATCTTCATAAGATCACAAGAATAACAAGAGTTAGATATGCACAAACCTCTTCACAGACGAAATCTTCGGTAGCAACAGCACGAATCGAAGCCACCAAATCTCTCATTGTATGCCTATCGATACCACCTTCTTGAATATATTCATTCAGCATCTCTTGGCTCACCAGCGGTCGAGAATTCACGCCTCCTCCTCCGCCCATGCGACGATGTCTCTTGAATCCTAACCGTGAAATCTCTTCCGCCACCTCAAACGCGCCTTCCCGGAACTCCGGGAGCTCATCCTCCTCGTTCCTCCCCATGACTTCCTCTAGCTTCTCACCTCCTTTCGACATTACGATCCGATCGGGTACCATTTTCAGATTCCTTCCTTCGCATATAGAGCTCCGTAGCGTCTCACTGTAGAAGCATCGAAACCAGCTTCCTTCTCCTCCTTTGGAAATCCTCGGTCTGAGGAAGTCAACTCTCCGATTAAATCCATTCCCGAAGTAGCCTTCGCAGGAGCCACTGGGAAGATTCCGCTGCGGCGGCGTCCACGGTAGGTATGAAGGTAAGATCGGCCATGGCTTTTGAATCGCCGACTGGTTGCTCACTGAAACACGAAACCGCAAAGGAAAATGAGGATGTGGCTCCGGAGACGACGATGACGACGGCGAAGAAGAGTGAAAGGCGAAGTAGATGCAGAGAAAGAGAGAGTTGAGAAGTAGCATATAGAGGAAAATCTTCAGAATCCGTGGATTCCGCTTACTCATCTCTCTCTCCTTCCTTGATTTGCGGTTTGAGTGAGAGAGACGAAGAGAGAATCTGAAATCTCTTCTCAGGAGATGGAACTAAAACATTCTATTTTTAGATTTCCATCGATTTCTCTCTCAATCCTGAAGGTTAAATCAAACGCCGATGAAAGATTCACCGGAAACGTCATCGGTTGTTTCGCCGTAAAATTCATTCAAGGTGAAAGTGCCGGTTTGTTATTGCAGAAGATTCCCTCAGTTCATGACTCTCTCTCTCTCTATCTCTCTCAATGAAACCAGATCCTATTAAACCGAAAAGAAACTAATCAATCTCATATCAAACCAAATAATCCAATTAAACGGAACCGAAAGACAAAACTTATGAGTGAATTAAAAAAAAAAGTTTCAAGTAAATTCTTTTTGTTCTTTTGGGTTTATGTTAGATTCATGTGAAATTGTACCTATTAGGATACAACTAGACTCTTTTTTTTTGGAGAAACTAAAAGCAACTGTTCGATTGTTTATGAAGTGATCGAATGGTTTTGGGAACAAGTAAAAGAATGTCTCTCTTTATTAACTTTGAAAATCAGGTGAAAAAAAAAAATTTTAACTCTGAAAATCTTTCAAAACAAAGTTTTCCAACCCAAAACCTAAAACCATAACACTTAGATGTCATATCTCAACATCCTTTAAATACTAAAGACAACTCCTAACTTAACAAGGATTCCTAATTCTAGGTAACTCCTAGAAAACACTTAATCCTTATCCAAAACCATATCTCGGTTTGGTTAGGAAATTTTTTAGAACCGTCTTTAGCTTGTATCACAAGAAACCTTTAAGTTTATTCCAACA
>OVAN01010978.1:564-15138 GCA_900406275.1 Anastatica hierochuntica
ATATCCATCGATTTCTTCCATCTAAAATCGGCCATCCTCCTAAATCCATCTCTTTCGAATACCATCATAAACAAAAACCAAAGAAAAATCTATTGATCTCTGATTTCCAGCAACAAAAGGGACTAAAAACCTCCCAGATCTAAGCGGAAACGCATCACATACCAGGTTAAGGAGAAGTGAAATGGAAGCCTTGGATCCTATGTGGTGTGGAGCGTCAGGTCACGTAGTGCTGTTGGGGGCTTTGTATAGGGCATTATTCAATGCTTATGGTGTAATAGGCGTCGTGCTTGGTGTTAAATCTATGTTATCATAGATGGTTTCCTAAGTCTTTTATGCGGTGTTGTGTGTTTAGCAACTCACCTCCTTGCTAGGTGATTCCCCTGTCACTCACCTCTCTCTCTCTCTCTCTCTCTCTCTCTCTCTCTCTCTCTTTCTCGTCCCTACCTTTTTTTCCTCTTCAAGTGAATATGACGAGTAGTATGGAAGGCGATGGTGGAATGGTGTTTGATTTACGGGAACCGGGTTTTCATTTAATGAGTTTTAATTTATTTCTAAACTTGGGTTTTTTGATGTTTTCGGTTGGGTTAAATTGGTTTTAATTGATGTTGGATTATTTCAGTTAGACTTGAATTATCGGTTTAGTGGATTTTCCCGGTTTAATAAGATGAATTATTGCTTTGAGATGGTGATATTTTGTGGTTGTGTGCTTAACACACGCGGGGACCCTAGTGAGAGGGACAACTGGGTGTTACAAAGTGGTATCAGAGTCTAGGTTTGTGAAACCGGTTCTAACCCGGGAGGCACTAGAGTAGAATTCGGATTTTTTAAATCAGTTTTCAATGGGTTTGGAAATGTTTTCGGAGATGGGGAATTTTGAAAAGAAAAAGAGAACTCTAGTCCGGCTGGAGTTGACCATATTCGTTGTAGTTGGTTCTTCTTCTTCATCTTCTTCTTTGGTTTGGAGCGAGTCTAATCAAGACGTTTTCTTTTTTCTGATGGCAAGCACCTGAAGAAAAATGGTAACAAACCTTGCTTCGCTCATGCTGTCGTTGCCGCTGTTGTTGCTGTAGAAAATGTTGTTGCGCAGAAAATGTTTTTGTTGTTGAGAATGTTGCTGCCATAAATGTTGAAGTATCTCAGGAAAGTGTTGGAGAGAGTGTAGCACCAGATGGAAATGAAGTGAAGAGTGAGTCCAAAGTGTCCTTGAGAACTGCTAGATCGACCACCTAGAGGGCTGCTCAAGAAGCCGTAGTGGAAGCTGCTAAGCTAGTTGCTACTAGCACTCAAGGATGAGCTCAGAGTCAGAGAATTGTCGTCAGAGAGGTTCCACACAGAGTTACAGACCTTCCACCTCCACCCCCGCCACCTCCGGCGAGAGCGCCACTGTTTGTCCCGCCACCTCTGCCAAACCGGTACCGCGATAGACCGTCCTACTGGATCTGATCAGGCAGCTGAGAGAGATGGGGACTAGAATTTTTTTAAGGAAAGGCTGATCCTATTGCTGCTGATGACTAGAAGAGGTAGTTAGAGAAAATTCTCAATCATCTCTGATGCCTAGAAGAGTACCGCGTGGTTCTGAAAGGAGAAGCTTTTGTCTGGTGGGAAGGAAGTGTAGCCAAGACCCATTTACAATATGAGATGACATGGGAGGATATCATGACTCAGTTCACCAGGAAATACTTTCCCTGAGAGGTTATGGACAACACGGAGAATCAGTTTTTGAATGTTCAACATGGCAAGATGACAGTCCACCAGTATGAGGAAGAGGTCAACCAAATCCGCAGATTTGTTGGACGATATTTGGAGGAGGCAGAGTTGATAAGAAGGTTTATGAACAGGCTGAACATCGAGCTCAATAACCGCTGTAAAATGAAGGACTATGAGTATCTAGATGAGTTGGTGGAGAAAGTTACAGACCAAGAAAAAGGATTGAAGGAAGAAAGAGAGAAGAATAGGCCAATCCCGCCCAGAGCTGACACCGCACAGGATAGTCGTAAGAGGGATTACGGTGGCGCCATCAGATAGGCGAATGTTCTGCCATCTCCCAGAATTTGATGTTTCACCTGAAACCACATGGGTCATAGGTTTGTGCATTATCCTAAGAAGCAAGAAGGAGGGGAAAACCCGTCGAGGGCTAACCCGCCGAGGGCAAACCCTCCAAGAACTAACTAGTACGAGCCGCCAAGGTGTTTCTGCTATGGAAGAGAGGTTCATTTCTTGAGGGAGTGCCTGGTACCCCCCAATGAAGTTGTCGTCGCCTCCACCGCCGTAGCAGCCTCATCAGCAAGCCCTAGCTCCCCGTGTCTATGCCGCTGAACTGATTAAGGAAGAGGAGCCTAAAGCTGCCGTCAACGTAGCAGAAGGATGTGAGGGAGTCAAACCCATTGCTGGTATGTTTGCTAATCCTCTTCTTTTAATTGTTGAAGTGTTGTGATTTTTTTTTAATTGAGTCAGCCAAAAGAAAAGAGTCAAGTGCGTAGAATGACTAGGATTGCCACCATGTAGGATCGTTATTGGTGGGCGGAGAAGTCACCTACACCATATTCGATTTTGGAGCTATGAACAACTTTATGAGACCGCAAATTGTCAAGAAGTGGGACTTCAAAGGCAAGTTTGGTCCGAAAATTGAAGAATCAAAATGGTGGGCAAGGAGAAGATGGGTGCCACTGGAGTCCACGTCAAAGTTCCAATTACCATTGGTGGAAAGGAGTTAGTCGGCAACCTGATAGAGATGGAGATGGGACGATACGATGTAATCATAGGAATAGATTGGCTTGATCATCAAGGCGTGGATTTAGACTGCACTAGACGAAGGTGCAAATTTGTGGAGCCAAAGAAGAGATTGTCTTCCAAGGAATCAGAAGAAATTCTAGACTACCGATTATCTCCATGTTACGCGCAGAGTAGTTGATAAGGAAAGGAAACGAGGCTTTCATAGCAAGAATCTCAGTCACCAAGGAAGGTGAATTGGTCCAGATTAAGGACATTCTAGTCGTCGCTCAATATGAGGACGTATTCGAGCCATTGAAAAGACTGTCGCCAGAAAGAGGGGATGCTTTCACCATCAAGCTTGAAACAGGGACGACTCTCGTGTCTCGAACACCATACTGTTTAGCGACTGCCGAGATGGCCAAGCTGAAGAAGCAGTTAGAATATCTGACCGCAAAGGGATTTATCTGCCCTAGCAACTCATCGTGGAGAGCACCATTGTTGTTTGTGAAGAAGAAGGATGGCAGTTTCCGGCTTTGTACCGACTACAGATGGCTAAACAAGATCACCGTAAAAAATAAGTACCCACTGCCGAGGATAGATGAAATGTTGGACCAACTTCAGGGAGCATATAGGTTATTCAAGATCGATTTGGCGTCAGGATACCACCAGATTCGAGTCGCGGAGCAAGATGTGCGGAAGACGGCCTTTCGTACCCCGTACGAGCATTATGAGTTCGTGGTTATCTCATTTGGACTGACGAATACACTAGCCGCCTTCATAAAGTTGATGAACGATGTCTTTAGGAAGCACTTGGACCATTGTTTGATTGTATTCATTGACGACATCCTGGTGTATTCTAAGACCCGAGAGGAGCATGCCCAACACCTAAGGATAGTGCTACAGACGTTAAGAGAACAAAAGTTGTATTCCAAGCTCAGCAAGTGTAGTTTTTAAAAAAAAGGAAATAGGATTCCTAGGGCATGTCATTTTAGGATCCGAAGTCGCAAAGGATCCAGAAAAGATCGCAACTATGACCAGTTGGCCGACACCTACCAATGCCATCAAGGTTCGTAGTTTCTTGGGTTTAGCGAGCTACTACCAGAAGTTCATCCAGGGATTTGCCAGTCTGGCCAAGCCAATGACTCGCCTTACAGGAAAGGAGGTAAAGTTCGAGTGGACAGAGGACTGTACCAAAAACTTCAAGGCACTAAAGGACCGCCTGACTCAGATGCCAGTTTTAACGCTACCAAAGTTGGGGAAACCGTATCAGGTGTACACAGATGCCTTAAGAGTAGGGTTGGGATGTGTTCTCATGCAGCTCGAGAAAGTGTTTGCCAATGATTCGCACTAGTTAAGACCTCATGAGTTGAATTATCCGACGCATGACGTGGAATTGAAATCAATTGTGTTTGCCCTCAAGATCTGGAAAGCATACTTGTGTGGAGAAAAGGTTTAGATATTCACCGATCACAAAAGTTTGAAGTACATCTTCACCCAACCAGATATGAATTTGAGACAACGAAAATGGGTCGAGCTTCTAGAAGACTACGATATGAAAATTGCTTACCATCCTAGTAAAGCCAACCAGATAGCTGATGCCTTAAGTTGGAGAAGGATAGACGTGGCAGAGTCAAAGGAGACTCAAGAGCTAGTGGATATGGTAGCAAGCATAAGGTTATGTGCGATTACTGTAGAAGATGATATAACCGTGTTAGAAGCAGTGAATCAGGATGGCCTACTCTAGAGAATCTGACAAGCACAAGATAAGGACGAGTCACTTAAGGAAGTGGTTTAAAAGGAGGTTGTAGGGTATCGTGTGGCGACCAACGGAACAATCATGTTCAAGAGCAAATTCTGCGTGCCTAACGACCTTGAGCTACATTAGGAAATTCTGCAACAAGCTCAATGTTCAATGTTCTATGTTAATCCGGGAATCGACAAGATGTATCGGGGTTTAAAAAAAATCTACCACTGTAGAGGCATGATGAGGGATGTCATCACCTTGGTCGCGCAGTGCCAGATATGTTAGTTTGTAAAAGCAGAACACAAAGTCCCGTGCTGGCTACTTCAAGACTTGCCATTACCAGAATGGAAATGAAACATGGTAACTATGGATTTTGTCACCGGACTGCCAAATACCATATGAGGTATGAATGCTATCTGGGAAATAGTGGATCGGCTCACAAAAAGTGTTCATTTCCTGCCAGTACAGAAAACTGATTGAGCCAACCGGTTAGCACAAAAGTACATCGATGAGATAGTCATACTATGATTTGTCAGTATTTTAGAAGGTTTTTAGTATGGTTTTCATTCGAGATCTAAGGTTTTTAGTATGTATTTGGATTGTTTTGGCGCGGTTCTGTGTTCTTTGTTATTTTTACAGGATCCAAGCTTGAATGTGCGAAAAGGAAGCATTTTGGATGGATTTCAAGCCTTGAAGGAAGTGTTCCTGCAAAGCTGGAAAATACCCAGGACTTTGGACATAGATCGACCGATCCTAGACAGGGATTGATCGATCCCTGTCCCGATATGCGAACCAATTTTACGAAGAACCAGACCAAACTTATTTCAGACCAGATTTCACCTAAAAGATCTAGACTCGAGTTTTTCCTTTCATTATGCAGTTTTTGAGACTTTGAGAGCAGAGACATTGAGTTTGTATCCTAGGGAGAAGAAGCATCTTAGTTATTCGATTGAGAAGATTTCAGAACCCTCTTTTCTCTTATTTATGCAATATACGATCATGTCTCTCTATTTGATTTGTGTTTTTGCTTTATCTATGAGTGAGTAGCATGTTCGTTGGGTATAGGGTTCTCACAAAGGGGATTCATGATTTGTTGATATAGAATTGCATGATTAGGGATATTATCTAATGGATCTTCATCTATGGTTAATCGTAATGCATGAAACTGAATTGATCACTTAGTTTATAATCTTAGGTTATTTAACTGCTGGAAGGTGAATGATTAAATGCCTGAAAGAATTATAGNTGTCCAACACTTCTTTGAATTGTTTACAACCTCGTTGCTTGCTGTGTTTTCTGTGCTGTCTTATTTTCGACTTNTTTTCAATTTTGCATCATCTCCTCAAGACATCTTTTTAGCCTTAGCCCACTGTATTATTTTAACTCTTAGTGCTACCTTTGGTCTCTATAGATTCGATCCTGAACCACTACAACATACATCTGTGCGTTTGCAGTGTTATCTCGGGTGAAAACCTGAGCTATCAAGTTTTCTGGCGACGTTGTCGGGGACCAATAGGGAGTCTTAGAACTTAGGATCATTGCGTGCCTAAGGCATTTTCTTTATTTTATTTAATCTCTTATTTTTCTTCTTTGTTTTTGTGCTTTTAGGTGCATGAACAGGCCTCACACTAGAAGCCTAGGGACATCGAATCTAGGTTAGTTCGAGCCTGAACCTTCCCGTCTAGAGAGACAGAAAAGAAAGAGAAGTTGCTGGAGGTTATTGAAGAGTTTAAGTTTGCTGCAGTCATGGGTGATAACATCGGTGACGATATTCAAGTTCACAATAATCCTCTTTACCCTGGAATTCTTCCAGGAGTTGATCCACCTGCTGGAGGTGGTAAAAATGCTGGTGCTTAGCAAAGTGGCCAGCAGAATGTTGTAGCTGAGGGGTAACACCGTGCAAATCAACCTCAACAGAGGATGACTCTAGCGCAATATGACACTCCGGAGGCCTTCTATGCGAATCGTGCTGAGATTTGTCCGCCTCCCATTGACAGAAGAGACTTTGAGATCAAGACTGGTCTCATTAACTTGGTGCAGCAGAACCAGTATCATGGGTTGCCATCACAGAACCCTATGCACCATCTGGATAGATTTGAAGCCATCTGCAATACTATTCAGCACAACGGAGTATATGTTGATGCTCTAAAATGTAGGTTGTTCACTTTCTCTCTAAATGACAAAGCT
The DNA here is from genome assembly GCA_900406275.1 of Anastatica hierochuntica. Taxonomy (NCBI): domain Eukaryota; kingdom Viridiplantae; phylum Streptophyta; class Magnoliopsida; order Brassicales; family Brassicaceae; genus Anastatica; species Anastatica hierochuntica. Next base: position 7,208 of record OVAN01010978.1, read on the forward strand.
AAAAGATGGTACAATAGCCTGGAGCCTAATTCTCTGAGGACATGGGACGAGATCAAGGCTGCATTCCTAGGGTATTTCTTTACTAAATCGTGGTCTATGTCTGTGAGAAACAAGATTGCATGATTTCGCCAATTGAATGCTGAGAGTTTTCATGTAGCTTGGGAGACATTCAGAGATTATCTAAATGATTGTCCTCATCATGGGTTCACAGATTGGAATCTCCTCAACATTTTCTACAATGGAGTTGAGGAGAAGTATCAGAATGCGATGGACACTGCTAGTAATGGGGATTTTAGTACAAAGACTGTGCAGGAAGCTTATGAGTTGGTGAATAACATGGCGAATAGTCAGACTAATCGCAGATAAGACTATAAGCATGGTAGAGGAGTTGTGTCATCTGATGCAAAGAGTATTGATGATTTGCAGTCAAAGCTCGATGAGCTAATGAGGAGAGATCAACAGAGTGTGAACTTTGTTGGTGAGCAGAATGAAACACCTGTGCTTCAATAGCAGAAAATGGGGTAGATGTACCAGGATTACATGTCTGAGGAGCTGAATGGTGGACAAGCAGATGTGAATTACAATGGTGGGCAAGGAAAATTCGATAATAGAGGTTTTAACCAACAGAATCAGTTCCAGAACAAGCCTTACAATCAGAATCAGAGTGTCTTCAACTCTGGATTTCAAAAGAAGAATAACGGCTTTGGGAACAGTGGCTATCAGCAGAAGTAGTTTGGTTCAGGATAATTCAAGAACAATTATCAGTCGGGGTATTAGAATCAGAACCAGGGACAGTCTTCTACATCTTCTCAAGATAGTGATCTGAAACAAATGCTCCACCAAGTGCTGGAAAATCATACCAAGTCTGCTGCAGAGATCAATCAGAAAGGCGGATAACATGTACAGTGATCTCAATGGGAAGTTCGAGACATTGAACACTCATTTGAAATTGCTGGAAACACAAGTTGCTCAGACTTCTGCTTGCAACAAAGCCCCACAAGGCACCATTCCAGGCAAACCGAAAAAGAATCCGAAGGAGTATTGCAATGCCATTACACTTAGAAGCGGAAAACGACTGCAGGTTCGTCTGGGACAAGGATCGATCGATCCCAGTCCCAGGATCGGTCAATCCTAAATGCTGAAACCCGTAGTAAATTGCGAGATTCTGCGATTGATCAATCGCCTGAAGCGATCGATCGATCCCAAAAGGAGGACAAGGATCGATCGGTCCCTGTCTCCGGATCAGTCAATCCCTGTCCTGACGATAGGATATCGAATTCTCGCGATGAAACGAATGCGCAGGAGGTTGAGGATCAGTATGTGCTGCCCTCACCTTATGTTCCTAAGCCTCCTTACCCTTCCTGACCTCGTTAGAAGATCAAAGAGCATGAGTATGAGAAACTAAAGAATCTTGTTGGTGAGTTACATGTTTGATTGCCTTTCGTAGAAGCAGTTAAGATGGTACCTTCTCTTAAGAGGTACATGAAGGAGATTCCTTTAGACCGTATGACATTAGAAAGCGGTGTTTCAGTTCTTACTGCAGAATGCAGCGCGGTGCTTCAGAAAATAGCATCAGAGAAACGCGAAGATCCTGGTCCTTACGTGTTACCTTGTAAGATCAGATCGCTTACCTATGAGAGATGTCTCTGCAATGTGGGGTCAAGAGTTAGCGTGATGCCACTCTCGGTGTCGCAGCGTCTGAATTTGACTAACTATAAACCCACGAGAATGTCTTTGGTGCTTGCAGATAGGTATATTCGAAAACAAGTGGGTATTCTTGATAACATTCCCGTAGGAGTTGGAGAGGGATATGTTTTCATAGACTTTGTTGTCTTGGAGCTGGAAGAAGAACCCAAGGATCCTATTATCCTTTGGAGACCTTTCTTATTTACAGCTAGAGCCATGATTGATGTGCAGAACGGTCAGATAGATCTCCGACTTGGGAAGTTGACTATGAAGTTCAACATCGAAAAATCCATGAAGAAGCCAACCATTGATGGACACACTTTTTGGGTTGATAGACTTTCTGATGTGATCGAGGATTCTGCTGAGGAGCTCTCCACCGAGGATCCATTACAAGTAGCTTTAATTCAAATTGAAAGTGAATATGGGTTTTTGGATGCAGGTACTTCTGAGGTTGCTGAATTGCTTGATTCAGCACCCACTGTTGAGAAGTATGTCGCATTTATCAAGCTCGAGGAGCCATCACGTGTCGCATTTATCAAGCTCGAATGTTGATTGGAGAGATCTGAAAGCTCCAAAAGTTGAGCTCAAACCATTACCTGCAAGACTAAGGTATGTTTTCTTAGGTCCTAACTCTATATATCTTGTAATTATCAATGCTAATCTGAACAATGCTGAGACTGCCTTGCTTCTTTCGAAGCTAAGGAAGTATAGGAAAGTGTTAGGATATTCTTTGGATGATATTAAAGGTATTTCTCCAGATCTCTGGATGCATAGGATCCACTTGGAGGACGAGTCTAAGACTTCAATCGAACACCAAAGGAGACTCAATCCTAAGCTGATGGAGGTTGTCAAGAAAGAGATTCTGAAACTTTTGGGTGCAGGTGTCATCTATCCTATTTCTGACAGCACATGGGTGAGTCCGGTACATGTTGTACCGAAGAAAGGTGGGATTACTGTCATAACTAATGAGAAGAACGAGCTCATCCCCACCAGGACTATCACAGGACACAGGATGTGCATTGGCTATAGGAAGCTGAATTCGGCCACAAGAAAGGATAACTTTCCACTTCCTTTCATTGATCAAATGCTGGAAAGACTTGCTAATCATCCTTATTACTGTTTTCTTGATGGCTATTCAGGTTTCTTTCATATTTCCATTCATCCGGCGGACCAGGAAAAGACTACATTCACATGTCCATATGGGACATATGCTTACCGGAGAATGCCATTTGGATTATGCAATGCACCTGCGACTTTCCAGCGATGCATGATGTCTATCTTCACTGATTAGATCGAAGATATCATGGAAGTCATCATGGATGACTTTTCTATTTATGGTTCTTCGTTTTCCAACTGTTTGTCTAACCTTTGCAGGGTCTTAGAATGATGTGAAGAGAAACACTTAGTCTTGAATTGGGAGAAATGTCATTTTATGGTGCAGGATGGGATTNGATCGAATCTCTGAGAGGGGAATCGAAGTCGACAAGGCCAAGGTGGAGGTAATGATGAGCTTGCAGCCTCCTACTTCCATCAAGGATGTCCGCAGCTTTCTCGGACATACAGGATTCTACAGATGGTTCATCAAGGATTTTTCAAAGATAGCCAAACCCATGACTCGGTTGCTCTATAAGGATGTCAAATTTGATTTTGATAATGACTGTTTGTTAGCTTTTCAGACAATCAAGGAAGCACTAGTGAGCGCTCCAATTGTGCAGCCACCGGATTGGGATTTTCCTTTCGAGGTGACGTGTGATGCCAGTGACTATGCAGTAGGAGCAGTGTTGGGTCGGAGAAAGAACAAGAAGCTCCATGTGATTTACTATGCCAGCAGAACACTTGATGACACTTAGATAAGGTATGCAACTACGGAGAAAGAGCTTCAAGCTGTGGTTTATGCACTTGAGAAGTTCAGACAGTATCTAGTGGGATCCAAAGTCATTGTTCACACTGATCATGCAACTTTGAGGTACCTTATGTCTAAGAAAGATGCTAAATTGAGACTGTTGAGATGGATTTTGCTTTTGCAGGAATTTGATTTGGAGATTCGTGATAAGCGTGGTATCGATAATGGTGTTGCTGAACACCTATCTCGAATACGAGTGGAAGGTGATACACCACTCGATGATAGCCTCCCTGAGGAGAATGTCTATATGGTTGCCTTGTTTGAGGATGAATACATGGACAATGTTGATTGTTTTGCCACTAGACAGATTAACGATGAGATTCCTTGGTTTGCAAATTTTGCGAATTTTCTGAGTGCAGATGTGGAGCCATAAAATTTCGCAGGCTATGCGAAGAAGAAGTTCCTAAGAGATGTCCAACATTACTTCTGGGATTATCCTTTTCTCTACAAGAGATGTGATGATGGACTTTTTCGTAGATATATTCCAGAGTCTGAGGTTCAAGGTATTCTGTATCACTGCCATGGTTCTGATTATGCTGGACACTTTGCTACTTTCAAGACTGTTTCGAAAGTATTGCAGGCAGGTTTTTGGTGGCCAACTCTCTTTAAGGACCCCTATGATTACGTTTCTAAGTGTGATGCTTGTCAGAGGAAAGGCAACATCAGTAAGAGGAATGAGATGCCTTAGAACTTCATCTTGGAAGTAGAGGTTTTTTGACGTATGGGGTATTGATTTCATTGGTCCTTTCCCAGCTTCTTATGGAAATCAATACGTTTTGGTTGTAGTAGACTATGTTTCTAAGTGGGTTGAGGCGCTAGCCAGCCCCTCTAATGATGCAAAAGTGGTCCTAAAGATGTTTAGTTCTGGGATTTTCCTCGCTTTGGTTTGCCTAGAGTGGTAATAAGTGATGGAGGTTCCCATTTTATCAACAAGTTGTTTGAGAATTTGCTGAAGAAGCATGGATTTAGACACAAAGTAGCCACACCTTATCATCCTCAAACAAGTGGAAAAGTTGAGATTTTCAATAGGGAAATCAAGGGAATCTTGGAAAAGACTGTAGGCAAGACTCGAAAAGATTGGTCTGCAAAGCTAGATGATGCGCTATGGGCGTATAGAACTGCCTACAAGACACCACTAGGCACTACACAGTTTCATTTGATGTATGGGAAGGCATGTCATCTGCCTGTTGAGCTCAAGTACCAGGGACTTTGGGCTACGAAGTTGCTGAACTTCGGCATCAAGGCTGCAACTGAGAAGCGAATGATTCAACTCAATGAACTTGATGAGATTCGATTGAATGCTTATGAGAANGATGCGCTATGGGCGTATAGAACTGCCTACAAGACACCACTAGGCACTACACAGTTTCATTTGATGTATGGGAAGGCATGTCATCTGCCTGTTGAGCTCAAGTACCAGGGACTTTGGGCTACGAAGTTGCTGAACTTCGGCATCAAGGCTGCAACTGAGAAGCGAATGATTCAACTCAATGAACTTGATGAGATTCGATTGAATGCTTATGAGAACACAAGGATCTACAAAGAACGGACCAAAGCATTCCATGATATGAGAATCATCGCTCGCCATTTGACTGTAGGCGATCAGGTACTCTTTTTTAACTCACGTTTACGATTGTTTCCAGGTAAGCTCAAATCGCGGTGGTCAGGACCATTCTTGATTGCTTAGGTTAGACCTCACGGAGCTATTATACTTGACGACAATGGGAGGAAATTCACTATGACTGGCGAGAGACTCAAGCCATACATTGGAGATGAGCCATCCGACGAGAAAATACAAATTATTTTGAAGGATCCACCTGCCGTCTGCACGCACTACAGTCAGGCTCGTGACTTTAAGCAAGCGCTGAGTGGGAGGCAACCCACTATGTAGTTTTTTTTTCTTTTTTTAGTTAGTTTTGTAGTGCTTTTGGTTTTTGAGTTTTGGTTTTTGGTGCCTTTTATGTTTTTCGTGTTTTTGGCTATCGTATTGTAGGAAAAGTTCACCAGACAGACGGACAGGGATCGGTCGATCTCTGTTTCAGAACCCATAGAAAGTTGCGAAGTTTTGCGATAGATCGAAAATATGAACTTTCGATCGATCGATCGATAAAGACACAGTTTGATCGATCCATGTCTCTGGATCGGTCAATCCTTGTCTAAACACGAGGCTATTTTACACGATTTCAGGTAAGTTTTGTTTTTCTCGTTTCTTTTCACTTTCTTTTTATTTTTATTTGCTACTTACCCCTTCTTTGGAATTATTTCACACCGAGACGGGGTGAGATAAGTCTGGGGAGGTTACTGATGTATTTTTCTTTTTCTTTTGGTGTTGTTTGAGTCATTTTGTGTCTTTTATCGAGTCAGTTTATGGATTTGTTTATGCTTCATGATGATTTTAGACTATTATCTCTGGCATTGCACATTATTCTATATGTTCATTGACCATTTACTTGGACGTTTAGCGCAGGCAAACCGGAATAACTCATAAAAAAACTCCCCACCAGAAATCTCTGGAACTCAGACTTTTGTCTAAAATGTTTTTTAATTCTATCTTATTTGGCTTACTAATGAATTTTAAATGCTTTGATCTAGGAACTTAAAATAAGGAATCAAACCCCATCATTCAGGATTACATCCCCAGTTTTCTACCATCTTTTTTGGTAATCCTGAGTGACCAGACTCATCTTTAGTCTGGCACCACACCCTTACCTTATCTCCTTGATTCTCCATGCATTTCTTTTTCATCTTGTATGCACACATGTGTAAAAACAATGGAGAGAATAGGGTAGACATAATCCTTCTAATTGCTTAGGTAGGATCGAACATTTAGGTGATTTAGACACGGTCTTGAGTATCTGATTTCTTGGTGTTGGGTGTTTAGGTGGTTTAGATGGATATGTTGCATTTCTTCGTGTTGAATGGGTGTTATAGAATTTAAAAATGTCATTAGTATGCTAATTCGAACCAGATTTTCGTTCTCAAACAAAAAAATAAAAAAGATTTATTTTATTTTTGCTTATCTGGTTTAGAAATTAGCATTAGCATATTGTTATGTTGATTATTTTCACCCAGAAGAATGCACATATCTGTTTTATTTTCTGATTGGTGGTTTGTACTTGGGTAGTTAGGAGACATGGATATCAATATACTCTTTCTCTCATGCGATTTTGCATATTGTCTTGCATTTCTGACGCAGTTTTGATACCCCAAACACTCTGAGCCTCACAACTAAAAAGCCTTGAATGCCTAGCCTGACTCCTTAATTATAAGTTCTTTGGTGAAAAGTTTCATGCCCTTCTTAATTGAATGTAGAGAGTTATTAACATGGAAGCTGAGTTTGCAGGTTCAGATTTTAGAGTATGGAAAGGCTTGGGAGGTTATGCAGCGATTCTTGGGGAGAATGTTCTAATTGTTCTAAGTCTTTTTGATTAGCGAAAGTAGCGCAGAGTAAGGTTTTCTGAAAGCATGCGATCCATTCGGTTTTTGAGTTTCTTTTCCCACAGGCTTAATCTTCGTTTCCTATACTTGAGAACAAGCAAAGATTCAAGTATGGGGGATTTGATGTGTCAGTATTTAAGTAGGTTTTAAGTACGGTTTTCATTCGAGATCTATGGTTTTTAGTATGTATTCGGATTGTTTTGGCGCGGTTCTGTGTTCTTTGTTGTTTTTACAGGATCCGAGCTTGAATGTGCAAAAAGAAAGCATTTTGAATGGATTTTTAGCCTCGAAGGAAGTGTTCGTGCAAAGCTGGAAAATAGCCAGGATTTTGGACACAAATCGACCGATCTTAAACAGGGATCGATCGATCCCTGTCCCGATATGCGGACCAATTTTACGAAGAACCAGACCGAACTTATTTCNTTTCAGACCGGATTTCACCTAAAAGATCTAGACTCGAGTTTTTCCTTTCATTATGCAGTTTTTGAGACTTTGAGAGAAGAGAGATTGAGTTTGTAACCTAGGGAGAAGAAGAATGTTAGTTCTTCGATTGAGAAGCTTTCGGAACCCTCCTTTTTCTCTTATTTATGCAATATACGATCATGTCTCTCAATTTGATTTGTGTTTTTTCTTTATCTATGAGTGAGTAGTCTATTCGTTAGATTTAGGGTTCTCACAAAGGGGATTCATGATTCGTTGATATAGAATTGCATGATTAGGAATGTTATCTATTGGATCTTCATCTTTGGTTAATCGTAATGCTTGAAACTGAATTGATCACTTAGTTTATGATCTTAAGTTGTTTAACTTCTGGAAGGTGAATATTTAAATGCCTGAAAGAGTTATAGATGAACAATTCTTCTTAAGCCAACGGAAGTTGATGTTTAAGTAAATTGTGAACCTA
>OVAN01010979.1:0-15138 GCA_900406275.1 Anastatica hierochuntica
TTGGATGCTTTAGTTGCTTGCGGACGGACAAACTTTATTCAGAGATTGGTCATGGTCGACTATCTCCGAAGCTTTGAAGCCAGGTCGAGAAGAGACAGCCTGAACGATGAGAATCTCGGAATTTTCATATATTCTTANTATATTCTCACGATTCCTGTGTCCGAAGGAGACAACATCGTTTCCGTAGTCCTTTTCAGGCATCTATTTCGTCATGACAATTTTTGACCCCAACAACCTTGTCCTCAGCTTTATTTGTTTCTTGTACTCCGTTGGCAAGAAGTACATTCGAGCTGGTTTGATTGCCATAAAATCCTCCCGCAAGTTAGATACAGTTCTACCCCAATTATATCAGTAATACATCAACACTCCAATATAGTTCTACCCCATGTAACATACAGTTCTATCCCAACTATTAGAAATTCCTCACTACTTCTACTCTAGTATTACGCATACTATACTCAACATTCCCTACTACTACCCACTTGTTCCTCCCAAAACACAAGGAAATCGGTATCAAAATCTATGAATCAAAATCAATTGCTAATTGGATGCCTATAAGTGCTTTGGATTGATACTTGGAACTATTGCAAACAAATCCCTCTCCTCCTCTCCTTCAGATTCACTTTCTCCATCTACTACTTCCTCTTCATTGTTTTCATCTTTCTCTTCATCCTCATCATTTATAACTTCCTTTCCATTATTTGCATCTTATTCTTCATCATCACGATTTGTTGGTTCCTCTTCATTGTTTGCATCAAGAAATTCTTCATCCTCGTCTTCATCCTTATCCTTGTCTCCGCCGTCAGTTGAGGCGACTTCCTCACCTTCGTTGTCCACATCGTCGTTTATCGGCGTCGCAGCCTCCACTAGCACGTTTATCGGCGCCGCCGTTGACTCATCCCTACTCGATTTCTTCACTCTATCGACCGGATTCGACGTCTCCGTCTTCTCCGTCGGCTCTACAATCTTCACAGCAGCAACAGTCTTCGCCGACATCGCCTTCTTCGACTTCTTCTCCTCTTCTTTCGTCGGATTCGCTTTTCTCTTTTCGACTTCCTCCTTCACGATTACCCTCTCCGTTTCTTCCTTCTCCTTCTTCGAGCCCCACCTCATTTCCACCATTTTTACGGATTTGATAAGAAAGCTTTCTCCACAAATCGATTTTTAGTTTTCCTAATTTCACTTTGAAGAAAAGACGATTGATGATACTGTTCAAAGTGACGGTTTTGAATTCAAATTCGATTTAGTGTTTGATTCTGGAAGAATTATTTTATTTTAATTTCTCTTCTAAAAAGTATAAATAAATCGGATTGGATCCGACATTTCGGTTTAGTGGATAAAACTCTGGTAGAGATTGTGATTTTTACAACTTAATTTGAATTTTAGGTAATTTACTCTTTATTCGAATTAAAAATTAATGTTTAACAATTCAATTCTTTTTTTATGGACTTATAAGTTTAGATGTTAAGACTGATATGAATTTTGTCATAGCTTACTCAGGACTATTGGTTTCCGTGTGACTTGAATGCTTTTATTTGGGTTTTTAATTTGGTCTCTTTAGGTTCTCAAAGGTGAGTGCGCTGGTTTTGGAGAAATCGTCTAACATTGCTGAAGTAGTGATAGGTGGATTCTTATTTTATTATTCTCTCTACTCTTCTGCCCTAAACATTATTGTCCAAATCGTTCTTCTCCGACGCTGCAAAGCCCACAGCTTCTCCCTAATTTTATGGAAACCGAAAGCCACAACATCATCGGTGATGAGACATGGCGAGCGGAAGCGGAAGTGGGCGGTAACGAGAGAGCTCTGCAAGCGCTTCGAGAACTAATTATCTTCCCTTTTCGCTACTCTCTCGAAGCTCGAACTCTTGGTCTCAAGGTCCTACATCTCTGCCTCTCTATTATTTCCCTTTTTTTTTTCCAATTTTATCATTGACTCTTCGTCTTGCAGTGGCCTAGAGGGTTACTTCTGTACGGCCCTCCTGGAACCGGAAAGGTATACTCTGCAGATTTGTGCTTTTGGTTCATCAAAGTTTTCAACTTTTTTTTTTGTATTCTAGTCTAATGATAAGGCTCATTTCAGACAGTTACCGTGTTAGTGTCAGAAATAAAATTCTCTTTATCTTGTTTGTAGACGAGCTTGGTCCGTGCTGTTGTCCAGGAATGTCATGCACATTTGATTGTTTTGAGGTAACTTTATTTCTTCTTTAGCTTCTGTATATTTTTGGTCGTATGGAAGCTTAGGTGAAAGCTAATTTATACTTTGTGTTTGTGTGTGGTGATCTCTGTCCAGCCCACATTCTGTACATCGAGCACATGCTGGAGAAAGTGAGAAAGTCTTGAGAGATGCTTTCGCTCAGGCTTCTTCTCATGCTGTTTCAGACAAGCCATCTGTGATTTTTATCGACGAAATCGATGTTCTTTGTCCTCGACGTGATTTTAGGTAATGCTCACTCTGATATCTATTTCTTACTCTTATTGTCATCTTTGAGAGATTTAGTGTAGTTTGACTCTCTCTAAAATGCAGAAGAGAGCAAGATGTTCGTATTGCTTCTCAACTCTTTACACTCATGGACTCGAACAAGCCTTCAGCATCTGCACCAAGAGTTGTTATTGTAGCATCCACAAATAGGTTCTTGTCTACCTCATAACTTTGTTCTGGTTTGCATCTGAAATGCAATGATTCAATGGCGTTTCCTTGATATTATCAAAAGGGTGGATGCGATTGACCCAGCTCTAAGAAGGGCTGGACGATTTGATGCTACTATTGAAGTGAGCACACCAAATGAGGAGGATCGTTTAAAAATCCTGCAGGTAATATAGGGTTCTTAAATGGGATTAATTATTGCTGCTTGTATTGGAAAATTTTCTGTGAGCTTCATGTTTTTTTAATCTTTTCTTTCAGCTGTACACTAAGAAAGTCGGTTTAGGTCCTAGTGTTGATCTACAAGCCATAGCAACATCGTGCAACGGTTATGTTGGGGCGGATTTGGAAGCTTTATGTCGTGAAGCGACCATATCTGCAAGTAAAAGCTCCTCAGAGTCTCTAATCTTAACATCACAAGACTTCAAGATTGCAAAATCTGTGGTTGGTCCAAGTATAACAAGAGGAATCACAGTTGAAATCCCTAAAGTGACCTGGAACGATGTTGGTGGTCTTAAAGACCTAAAGGTCAGTAAGTTTATAAATATCTCAGTTTTAACATTGTTGTCTTGTTCGTTCATTGCGACTGATGTGCTTCATATTTTCATTGTGGACAGAAAAAACTCCAGCAAGCTGTTGAGTGGCCAATCAAACATTCAGCTGCATTTGTTAAAATGGGCATATCGCCGATGCGTGGAATACTTCTCCATGGTCCTCCAGGTTGCTCAAAGACAACTCTTGCTAAAGCCGCTGCAAATGCTGCACAAGCTTCCTTCTTTTCTCTAAGGTACAATTCGTTGCAGGTCAGAATGTTAAGAATTTGTTAGATCACTTTTACGGAAAACCCCTTGTGCTTATGAAACTTGTTTAAAGAAACTGATTTTTCTTGTGTGTCTTTGTCTGGGGTTCGATTTAGCTGTGCAGAGCTATTTTCTATGTATGTTGGAGAAGGTGAAGCATTATTACGGAATACATTTCAGAGAGCTCGACTTGCTTCTCCAAGTATAATATTTTTTGATGAAGCTGACGTTGTAGCCTGTAAAAGGTTTGTTTCTATCTTTCCTAACACTCTTGCTTCGTGTTACAGACTCTTAACATAGTTTATTTTTCATGGGTCTTTCTAGAGGGGACGATAATTCTAGCAATAGTTCTACAGTTGGGGAAAGACTTCTATCTACATTGTTAACCGAAATGGATGGTCTTGAAGAAGCAAAGGTAAACAACAAAACCTCATAGCTTTTAAAAGATTTGATGTCTCTTATCGGTTCACAACGATCTTGATGAGCTTTTGGTTTAGGGAATCCTCGTCTTGGCTGCCACAAACCGTCCCTATGCAATTGATGCAGCTCTGATGCGACCTGGTCGATTTGATCTCGTAAGTCCTCATATTGGAACCTTTGATAAAACAAGTTTTTAAATTAGCAAACCGAATGGTGAACCTTCTCCTTGAAATTTCTTATGTAGGTGCTTTACGTGCCACCACCTGATCTAGAAGCTCGGTTTGAAATACTGCAAGTGCATACACGGAACATGAGACTAGGAAATGACGTTGACCTAAGAAAAATCGCTAAAGAAACCGAGCTGTTTACAGGTGCGGAGCTCGAAGGTCTATGCAGAGAAAGTGGAACTGTCTCGCTTAGAGAAAACATTGCTGCAACCGCTGTGTTCAATCGCCATTTCCAAACTGCAAAGCGATCGCTTAAACCCGCTTTGACAATGGAAGAAGTCGAAGCTTATTCATCATTCAGGAAGTCGAAAATATTGGATTCAAAATCGATAGGGATTAAGAAAAAGAAGGTGAATTCCGCTGTCTTTGGTGGAGGGTTCTCATGGAAACTTGGTGTTTTGAGCTTAGTGTTGATAGCTTCTGGAAATTATTACTTGAACCAGACTAAACACGAACTTGTAGCAGCAGCTACATAAAAACTTTTTAAAAACAAATTCTAGTCAATTTTGGTTTTTGTATTCAGAGTTTATCGAAATATCTTAAAAAGAAAGTTCAATTTTGTAAAACTCAGGCTTTTCTGAAAATGCAAGTATATGATGGTTCCTTTTTTTGGGCTTTAGGCTCTCTTATTCGTTCAGAGTCTTTCACTTTGAAGTTTAAGAGCTTTTAATACCTTTTTCTCATCCTTATCCTAAAATAAACAACTATTTTCGATTTAAGGTCTAGAGCCTTTCTTTTACTAATTTTTTTTTGAAAATCCTAGAGACGTCAATGTGGACCGCAATTCGCGGGTTAGGCCCAATTAAGACTGTTGAGAGGCGAGTTTGGACAAGTTAAAAATTGTTCATAAAAATGCGGATCAAATGGGCCGGACCCGCATGGTCTGCGGGTTTTGGCGGGCTAGACCGCGAGTTACTGCGGATTGTCCGCGGGTTGTCTGCGGGTTGAGTGTATTCTTGTGGATTTCCAGTTATATTGCGTATGTTTTAAACTTTAGCGATCTATTATCTTTGATAAGCAAAAAAATATTTTTATAATGAAATTTGGTGATGAAAGTTGTCAAAATTAAACTTAACTTTGGTTGTAAAAGAAATTAACCATATCACATTTTCTGAAAGAATCCTCTTCGAACTAAGACAATATTTTCAATTAACCTTCCCAACAAAAAATATGATAGTTCATGAAATGACATCTTGTTTTATATATATATATATATATAGTTATAGCATCAGATATATTAAAATATAACTAATTTTTTTTTTTGTAAATATGGAAATCATCTTAATGGATTTATATAGTGGTTAAAAAAATGTAATTATATTAACGACGATTGGGTGTTAACGGAAAAAAATAATGCTGATTTATTGTTAAATATTATCCAATTATCATATATATATATATACGTGTGTGTGTGTATATGGTCAATCCGAATGAGCTTTTAACAACTCGTTAACATTGAGTTTCCGTTTTCTTGTTTTTTTTGAAAACTCAATTCGAATCATAAAACACAAAATAAAACAAAAACTCATTCTAGCTCTATTAGTGTATAGCCTCAAAGTTTTTATTCTCGATGACCCGCGGACCGACCCGGTAACCGCTTATATAGGCGCGGGTCGGGATTGGTCAGCTCTTACGGAGACCGTGACCCGCAGCGGTACGACCCGCAACGATTCAAATGAAATTAAGACCGCGACAGAATGGGGCAATTGGTCGCGGGAGAACCCAATTGACATCTCTAGAAAATCCCCATCCTTCCCTGAAAAGAACTTTAAAGGATAGTGTCAAAAGCTTCAAAATATGTCAGCGGAAATCGACAAAGCTCTAATGGCGATGTCCCTTGAAGAGGAGGACGATGAGCCTTACAATCTCCCGGATAGGCCAGAGTTTTACTCTATGGAACGAACCAAAAGAGCATAGTTGGAAGGATTCTTAACCCATACTGCCAAAACATGTCTAGCCTAATCTTATATATGCCTCGAAAATGGCAGATCTATGATAAGTTGCGAGGAGTGGCTCTGACAAACGAATTTAGAGCGTATTGAGCAAGGGAGTTCATACCTACAACTAATAGACGCTAGCCATAGATAGATGGTTTCCTAATCCTCCGGAAGACTATATGCGGTACATACCAGTATGGGTTCAAATGAGGAATGTTCCTGTTAATCACTACACTCCAGAAGCTCTCAGTGCCTTGGGTGAGTTTACATGTGATATTGTGGTAGTAGCTTTTGATCCTAACAAACCTCAAAATAGAGACTATGTAAGGGTCCAGGTTAGAATAGACGTCACTAAACTGTTGAGGAGATCGAAAAGGATCAATCTACCACATGGAGGTTCAACAAAAATTCTCTACTCTTATGAAAGAATACAGAAAAAAGATGCTTCAGATGTCACCGGCTGAACCATGCCCAAGACAAGTGTCCTCTCAACAACTCAGATCCGAGTCAAGGAAATGAGACCAGCAGGAACTTTCCAAATCAGAAGAGAACAGAGACTGATCCAATCCTCAAAGAATTTGACCCTTTCTTTGGAATATTACAAGAAGAACAAGTGGGAAATAATACAATCACCGGTAGACCAAAGATTTCAAAAGAAGTGTTGGAGAATATGAGACACTACGTCATGGTTGTAAATGGTCGTGAAAGGCTGATAAGAGAAGAAATGGTGAGAACATCGATTCAGAGCCTAGAAAACGACCCTTTAGGCCAAAAAACTATGCTAAGGCTAGAGCAACCTCCTATGATCACAAAGGACATAGACAAAGGAAAGGGATTAGTGTTTGAATTCAATCAGAAACACTTTTCCATATCTGAATGGCCTCAAGGTAGAGAAGAACCAAAACTGTTGCTGCCTCCATTCAAGCTGCTTCCTCACAAAACTTAGTAACAAGAATGGACATCTTACCTCCAGAAAGTGGAAGAACTAAGTTTCTCCTGGAACAGCTCCCATCTTTTGAGAGTCCTACGGTTCATAGTTCTAGCCCCCTTAATGCTAGTTCTTCTGAGACATCTCTAAAGAAGAAGTATCAAAGGAAAAGGCCTGGCAAGAATGTGAGGATCCAACAGAGAAACAAAGAAGATATTCAAGAGGCCAATGAAGACAATAGAGACATCATATCCAAAACTTCTAAAGACAAAATGAAGACTGAAGTGGAAGCCGCTGGTTCCAACAGACCTGCTAAACGCAGCGATTGCAAGGCGGTCCCATATAAGGGATTGCCCTCAGCTTGTTGAGCTGAAACTGTCAGGGAATTGGCAAGGCCTATGACCTGGTGGTTCATCGCCTCAAGGAAATGCGATCAAAGTACTTCCCTGAGGTGTTTTTCTTCTAGAAACTATGAATAGTAAGGATGTTTTGGTAGATAATAAGGTCTGGCTGGGTTATGACAATATTTTCACGCTAGATCCAGTTGGGAAGAGCGGCGGCTTAGTTATGCTTTGGAAAATAGTGTACAAGTAGAAGTATTTCAAACATAAGAACTTAATAGACTGTAATGTCCTTTTTGAAGATAAATCCTTTTTGTATCTTGTATATATGGACCTCCTGTAGAACAAGACAGACCTGTATTTTGGGAAACGTTATTAAGGATTGGAGTTTTAAGAAAAGATTGTTGATGTTTGATGGGAGATTCCAATGATATATTTCACAATGGTGAAAAAGCAAGTGGTCCTCCTCGACATTTCAAACAATTTCAACCATTTTGTGAAATGATCAATGCCTGCAATTTGAAAGAACTCCCAAGCTCAGGAAATAGCTTTACTTGGGGTGGTAAAAGACACAATCAATGGATATAATGTAAATTGGATAGATGCTTTGGTAACAAAGAATGGTACAAAACCTTTCCAGAAACCAATCAAGCATTCTTAGACAAGAGAGGTTCTGACCATCGTCCAGTTTTGGTTAAGTTGATCTCTTCTCAAGACTCCTACAGAGATTGGTTTAGATTCGACAGAAGGTTTTTGTTAAAGCCAGGAGTTAAAGAAACAATTACATAAGCTTGGCAAAACGATACAAGATCAGGAGAACTTTTAGTGGCTGATAAGATGAGGTTTAAGCAATTGGAAGAAAGAACATAAAACTATAGCTGTGGAAAAAATTTCAGAATTACAACAGCTATTAGAAGCAGAACAGTCTTGTGATTTCCCAAACATTCAAAGGATATGGCAATTAAAAAAAAGATTTGGTTAAAGCTCACAAATAAAAAGAAAGCTTTTGGAGACAAAGATGTAGAGAAAAATGGCTAGCAGAAGGTGACCTCAATACCAAATTTTTATGCCTCTGTAAAAGCAAAAAAATCCAAAAGATTCATAGAAAAACTGATAGATGAGGATGGGAAAGTTCACAGATCAGAGGCTGCCAAAGGAGAAGTGGCAAATGAGTATTTCAGAAAACTGTTCAGTTCATCTAATCCAAACAACTTCCATAGAATTCTCTAAGGAATGCAACCAAGAGTAACTAAAGCGATGAACATAAGGTTGACAAAAGAAGTGACCTCTTCAGAAATCAAGGAAGCTGTTTTTGCTATTAAACCATCGAGTGCCCCACGGGCTGATGGAATGAATGGATTATTTTTCAGCACTATTGGCATATTATTGGAGAGCAAATTACTTCTGAGGTCAAACAATTCTTCAATCAAGGCACCTTACCTAAAGAATGAAATTATATACAACTTTTCCTTCTTCCTAAGATCAAGAATCCACGGAAAATGGTCAATCTAAGACCTATCAGCCTTTGTACTGTTTTGTACAAAATCATCTCCTAAGTCTTAGTTCAAAGACTCAAACCCTTATTGCCTGACATAGTCTCTCCCACTCAATCAACATTCGTTGAAGAGAGGAACATTGCCGATAATATCATCATAGCCCATGAAATCGTTCATGGTTTAAGAACTCATACATAATTATCCAAGAACTTCATGGCAATTAAATCAGACATGTTTAAGGCATTTGGTAGAGTCGAATGGAGGTATCTCCAAAACCTTCTTCTTGCTTTAGGCTTTGATCAAAAGTGGGTACATTGGATCATGAGTTATGTCTCCACAGTGACATATACGATTTTAATTAATGACCAACCATATGGCATGATTGAACCTCAACGTGGATTGAGACAAGGGGATCCCTTATCCCCTTTTCTCTTTATTCTTTGCACTAAAGGATTGATCAAATTAATGCAGTAAGCTCAAAACAATCATTCAATATGTGGTGTCCAATTCTCTGAGCATGCTCCGCCTATCCATGACTTGATGTTTGCAAATGATTGCCTCCTTATTTGTCAAGGTAAAGAAGAATAATGCAGAATTCTCAATGACATTCTGGATACTTATGCTGAAGCTACATGTCAAGTCATCAACTTGAGAAAATCTTCCATCACTTTCAACTTGAATATCCAAGAGGAGACTAAACCTTTGATAAAGAAGATAAAGGCATCCACAATGAAGGAGGAGCATGTACATATCTGGGACTGTCTGAATGTTTTAGTGGATCCAAAAATGAAACGCTCTCTTACATCCATGAAAGGTTGAACTCGAAACTGACAGGCTGGTTTGTGAAGAAATTATCTCAGAGTGGCAAGGAAACTCTCATAAAAGCAGTGGCAATGGCCCTTCCGGTGTATGCCATGTCGGTCTTTCTACTTCCCAAAGCCACAACCAAAGCCTTAACAGTGTAACGGCTCAGTTCTAGTGGCAATCAACAGAAAACAAGAAAAAGATACACTGGCTAAGTTGGGACAAGCTATGCTTATCAAAAGAGCATGGAGGGTTAGACTTCAAAGACATTGAGTGTTTTAACAAGGTCCTTCTAGCCAAACAAGCATGGAGGATCAACCAATATCCAGAAAATCTATTTGCCAAGCTCCTTAAAAGCAGATACTTTCAAGTTCAAGATTTCTTATCTACGGATATTGGTTCAAGACCCTCTTATATTTGGCGAAGCCTCATGGCAGGTAAAGAGCTCTTGAAGAAAGGCTTGAGAAGGATGGTGGGGAATGGAGAATCATTACGAGTTTGGTCTTCACCATGGATCTTTGATGCCAACCAACCAACTGTAAACCAAGGTACGAGACCTCCCTTGATGAAACCGATCATTGTTGACCTTGAGATGAGGGTGAGCCAACTGATAAATCCAGATACTAGAACCTGGGATCCTGGTACCCTGGAATAAATTTTCTTTCAATCAGACATTGACCTTATAAAGAAGAATCACCCAGTTATCGACAAAGAGGAGTTCTGGATATGGATCCACAATAGATCAGGAGAGTATTCGGTTAAGTCTGGTTACCTATTAGCTCATTCCATACAAAAATGGATCTCATCGGAGAAGCTACAACAAGGCCATCCCTGAATGATCTGAAGCAACAAATCTGGAAGCTGCACACAAGCAAAAAGATTCAAAACTTCTTATGGAAAGCTCTCAATGGAGCATTACCAGTCTCTGAAACCTTGAACTCTAGAGGAATGAAAACAGATTCAAGGTGCCAAGTTTGTGGTATGGAAGGAGAGTCCATAAACCATATTCTCTTTACTTGTACTCTAGCCAGGCAGGTATGGGCTCTATCAAGTTTCCCTTAGCCTCAAGGAGGTTTTGTTGAATCATCTCTGCTTTCCAACATCTCTAATATGATTCAGATTACTAAAAAACATGCTTCACCTATGGAAGATAGAAGACAATTCCCTTGGATTCTATGGTTTCTGTGGAAAAATAGGAACTCTCTTGTGATAGAAGGCGAGATTTTCAATGCAAGAGAAACGACAAAGAAAATCAGAGAAGAAGCTGAATCTTGGTTCATGGCTCAAACTTTGAATAGAGAGGAGAAGGGCAAGCTAAGACTTACTAATGAGGGAAGTTTGGCCAAGTGGAAACCCCTTCCTACCCTCTGGTTAAAATGTAATGTTTCATCCTCATGGTCATCATTCAAAAAATTAGGGGGTGCGACATGGGTTCTAAGAGACTCTCAAGGTATAGTCAAGATGCATAGTGGGAGATCTTTTTCCGGTGTCATATCCAAGGAAGAAGGTGAGTTAAAAAGTTTACTATGGGCAATAGAACGCATCTAAAGCCTTAGATATGACAAATTGATCTTTGTGAGGGTTAGATCTCACACTCAATCTAGACTAGGTTTCGGATAAATAAAACGAGGGAGACAAAGTGGGATGAATCTCATTTGAGCTAAGGATGAATTAAACAAATGCTTTCTTTATTGATAATGATAAGAACTTTACAAAAGCAGAGAGAATGGTACAATGAATTTGAAAGCTATTGATATGTTGCAATCTCTAGAGGACCTAAAATGCGGCTAGCCGTCTTCTGTTCAAGCCTCCATCCTTTTATAGCCTCACCCTCCGAGCCAACTAGGAACGACCTCGACGATATCTCCTCCCCGTGAATCTAGGAGTCTCCCAACTTCTTTGACCAAGCGATACCTCGCTTCTTTAGCTTGATTCATATTGCCTCTTCTTAACCATCAAAACGACATCGCTTTTGTCGACCCATTATCAGTTTTTCTCTATCATAATAGGCATGTGGGATTTGGCCCTAACATTTGCCCCCAACGTCTCTGGCCGGAGTTTTGTGAGCCGAGGGGCAAGATATTTCTTGATAAAATCCCGCCAACGATCAACACGAATCTTTATTTAAAAGATTTGATCAATTTTGATCCGAAGGCTGAGATCCTTTATGGCTGATCGGACAGTTGTGATTGAAGGGAAAACGAAGAGTTAACCTCGGGCATTGTGCGAATTTGAAACGATATAAAGTCATCATTAACTGACTTGCTCCACTTCCACCTAGTTCTGCACGACCTCCAAGGTAACCTCCCTCTTCCATAACTCTTTTTTTATGCTTCTCATTAAACTGCTTTTGTTTTTTCCTTAGATTACTTATTACGAAACCTTTTTCCAATTCACTATGTTATCTTCCTATTTCCTTTTTTTTTTTATCTCTTCCCCTGATTCTCGATCTTCGACTGATTCGCTATGGGCAAAGATAAGGATGGTGTTGGTGGCTCCAAAGCCGCGATGTAAGGTCGAAGACAAAAACAGGAAAAGCAGGAGATGATCGATAGAGCCATCACCGTTGCTATTAAAATGTAGATGGTTTCCCGAGCTCTAACCATAGCTGTTGGGAGTAATTTAGGTCATGAGAATTCCACAGACTTAGATGAAGTACAACAGTAATACCTCAAAGCAGGGGAATGCCCAAAAGCAGGAAGCCAGACGACGCCCTATAGCCGGAAGCCGGAAGTCAGACGACCAAGCATAGCTGGAAGCCGGAAGCCAGCCGACCACCGCCTCTCCTTTATTTTCGCTAATCCAACTAGTAGATAATGACATGTATTTTAGATAAATATGCATATATTCTACATATAATCATGATATATCCAAATCTTGGAGGGATAATCATGAAACTCATGTATAAATACCAAGCTTAAAGGGGAAACGTGCACGCGCGAAAACCCTAAGCAAAGAATTAATACAACAAGAAACTTTTCTTCCATCTCTCGATCCTTAAGCTTAGCACAAACATTCCAAGACCTTTGCTAAACATTCATTGACCTCCATCTTTTGTAGTGCTACAAAGAATGACCAAAATCACTCATAACAGTTGGCGCTAGAAGGAGGGGAGCTTTCAAAGAACAACTACGTGACGATGGTTGGAGACAATCATGAATCATCAAACATCACACCAGCACGAGCAGAGTTCACCTATGATGAGATGCGATCTCAACTAGTGAATTTGGAAAAGAGAATAGGAGAGATGGAGCAGCTTCGTAGAGATCAGACTCCAACTGGATCTGACGCAGCAGCTGCAGAGCTTCAGACCTTGAGGCAGCAAATGGAGGCTCATGCCAAAACGCTCCAAGAGACCACGCAGCGCCTGCAGAAATTGGAGCTGGAGAACGAGACCCTCAGAGAGGCAAACTCGGCTTTGACGGCGAATCAAGCCACGAATCACAGGTTCAGGGTCCAGGTACCCGAAATGCCAACTCTGGAAACTCCTCATACCAATAACCTGGGAGAGGGAGAAAACCCAACAGCAGCGGGAACCGAAGATGACCGAAACCTTGCTCAAGAGCAAGAAGACCTGATGGATACAAAAGAGCTACAGGCCTCGCCCCACTCTCTGATGAAGCCAGACGACTGGAACAGATGTTCTCCAGCAAATTTGAGGCGCTGCAGTCGGTGATCGAGCGACTTCCGGGTTTTTCACCTCCCCTGAGGAAGAGTGCCCTGAGCTCCTACGCGGACACTCCCTTCTCAGAGGAGATCGCCCTCACCAATATGCCCAAGAACTTTACCTTCCCATTCGTCAAGCCGTACGACAGGACTTCTGACCCGGACAATCACATTGCGCAGTACAAGCAGAAGATGCTTAGTGTGGCAATCCAAAAGGAGCATAAGGAAGCTGCCATGTGCAAGGGGTTCAGATCTAGCCTGACAGGGGCAGCCTTGCAATGGTTCATATCAGTTCCAACCAGAACTATAAGGTCCTTTGCTCATCTGACTGATCTGTTTGTGGAGAAATTTGCCAGCAGTAGAGTGACTCCCAAGTCCTCTGATAACCTTTATGACATCAGGCAGCATAAGGCAGAGCCGCTCAGGAGCTTCCTTCACCGCTTCAACAATCAGAAAGTTACCATCCCGAACTGCAGTGTTGCTATCGTGATTTCTGCCTTCAAGAGGGGATTCCTGCCTGGTGGTGACCTATACAAGGAGCTCACCAAGTATCAATGCAGAATGATGGAGGATGTGCTCTCCAGGGCCTAGGCGCAGATCAAGTGGGAAGAAGATCTGCTTGCTAAGCAAGAATTTCGTGTCATTAGGACCGAGAAGACGGGCAGGGATGACAAGCCCTACCAAAGACCTACCAGAGATGACAGAAGGGAGCCATAGGGCAAAAACCTCTGGGAAAGCCAGACGTCAATAGATTCTCGCTGGTCTATACCTAGCCGGACGTATTCAACCTGTCAATATCGAGCGCGGAGCTGGTAGGAGTCTTGAAAGAGATGGGAGGCCAATTCAAATGGCCCCAGAAGATGAGATCACCTGACAACCGCCGGAATCCAAACAAATGGTGCGACTTCCACAATGACCATGGCCACAGGACATAGGATTGTATATCCTTAAGAATAGAAGTCAACGAGCTGCTTAAGAAGGGATACCTACGAGAATTCCTTTCCAACAAGGCTAAGGAGATGCTGGGTAACCAGGAAGAAGGAGTCCTAGCCGGCCGTCAAGCACCTGATTCTCCAAGGCACGATAGGGTAATCAATGTCACATCTGGAGGTTCAGAGATAAGTGGCATTACACACGCCACTGCCAAAAAAGCACAAGGCTCGCTAAAAACAATCATAGCACCCCGGAAGTCAAGCGCCAAAATCTCAGCCAGGAAGTCATAATTTTCACGGCTGGAGGACAAGATGGAATCCTGACACCACATCATGACGCATTAGTTGTCTCCTTGTCGGTGGCGAATTTTTTGGTGAAGAGAGTACTCATCGACAATGGAAGCTATACGAACGTACTTTTCCTGGGAGCATACATAGACCTGGGTCTAACGCAGGAAGCCTTGATCAAGAAGATCATGCCGCTAGTGGGCTTCAGTGGGGAAGTCAAGCAGACCATTAGAGAAATAGCACTTCCGGTTTGCGCCGGAGGAATCAACTTATCCACTAAGTTTTCTGTCATAGATTGTCCCTCCGCATACAACATGATCATGGGCAGACCCTGGATACACGAGATGAGAGCAGTGCCATCAACCTTGCACCAAGTACTCAAGTTTCCAACCATGGGAAATCAAAGAGATTAAGGGTGAGCAAGAAAACGCTCGATCATGCTATCAGACCACCTTGAAGGGGAAGACGACTCTGTTATAGCAATTACAGAAGCCACTTCCCGCATTGCATACTAAAGAGTCAGAAGTGGAACAGCTGGACGACATCCCTTAGTACCCGGAGAACAAGGCAGAAACCTCAGAATAGGGGCAAGATTATAGGAAGGCACACGCCAAAGGCTGATAGACTTTCTCAGATCCAACGCAGACTGCTTCGCCTG
>OVAN01010980.1:0-15138 GCA_900406275.1 Anastatica hierochuntica
CCACTTGAGGATGTTGATGATTGGGAAGATGATGATGGTTTCTGGAGCAGAATGCTGAAGAGAAAAGAATGTATTTCTGTCAGTGCATTGTGGAAGAAGCACTCTGATGCATTTAAGAAGTGGGACAACATTGATCGAATCCGATTTGTCTACATCAACATCATTGTCTCCGTGGTTCTAGCGAGAGATGAGAAAGCTAACATTCCTTTGAAATACATCAAAGTGGTAATGGATCGTGAGAAGATTCATAAGTATCCTTGGGGAGTGGCTTCTTTTGATCTTCTTCTAGATAAGGTGGCCAAAAACAGGGACAAACTAAAGGAGAAGACCGTTAGCTACATGTTGGATAGCTTCTCCTATGCACTTCAAATTTGGGCAATGGAAGCTATAACAAAGATTGGAAAGCTCTTAGGAAAGAAACTCAACAAAAGTTTCTTGAATGGTCCTAGATGCACAAACTGGATGGGAGCTGCGAAGGTGTCATATGAAGATATCAAGAAGTTGGAGAGCATCTTTGCACTTGACGTAATTAAATATGTTAAAATTTTGTTCATTTGGTTTTTGAGTAGTTAGACTTGAATAATTGAATCAATTATACTCTGTTTAGTTCACACTGTTTAGTTAGACTTGAATAATTATACTCTGTTGAGTATAATCAATTATACTCTGTTTAGTTAGACTTGAATAATTGAATCAATTATACTCTTATTATAGTTTCTTTGAAAAAGCAGCACATTATTATGGTCTATTTAGTTCAACAAATTAAATTTCACCTTGTAAGCATTATTTACTTTTCTTTTGTAGGATGTCGCATATGCTTACATCTCATGGACAGGGAATATGGATGTTTATGAGAAAATGGATTTCTACAGAGAAGATGAGGTTAAGGATTGTAGAGTCGATCGCATCCACGAATTGGTTAGGAGTGACCATGACTTTAGTGACAACATTTGGGAGTTCGAAGACAATCTAGAGGTTTCACAAGCCTCATATGTGCCCGGTTTTGATCCATCACAACCAAAAAATGTAGAAGAAACCAAGAGACTTCTGGACTCCAATGACAACATTTCGGGCACCAAAAGTAGAACCAAACCCGTAAACCTCGGCTCAATCATGAAACTCCATTGATCACTAATACTAAATATCCATTCACCAGATTTAACATAGATTAGAACCATGTTATGAAGATTATGAAGAAATTGTTGAAGAAACTCGACTCTGTGTTTATCACGATGATAGCAGAGAAAAAAAATAGAAATTTAATCTAAATTAAATTGTGGTAAATTGTTAGAGAATATTTAGGATATTCAAGTATATTAGATTTAGGAAATTTAAACATAGATTTAGGAAATTACATAAAATATCCGAAAATTAAATTAAGGAAACTTGCAATTTTCTCGATTTTTAGGTAGAATTTATGTACTACGAAAGGTAGAACAATGACTAACGGGTAGAAAATATATTATGCATAAGGCGTCACATTTTGTAATAGCCAGAATATGTAATAAATAACGAGGTAGAACAAAGAGTTACAGATAGAATATATATTCTAGCCGAAGGTAAACCAACGATATATGGCTAGAATAAAGTCAAACGTATTCTACCAAATCCAGATCATTGAAGAAAAACTAGATTACGTGATATACCAATGGTAGATCACAATATATTATTTAGAATACGAATTCTAAACTAACTAGATGGCTAGAATACGTATTCAGTGCTCAGCTAGTATATTAAATAAAAAATTATTCAATTATTTATTTTTTNTATTATTTAGAATACGAATTCTAAACTAACTAGATGGCTAGAATACGTATTTAGTGCTCAACTAGTATATTAAATAAAAAAATTATTCAATTATTTATTTTTTATGAAAAAATAAATATGTAGTCTTACTTTAGTTTCTAATAGTACGCATATTTTTCCAAATTTTGTAAAATTTATTTACTATTTTTTCATAACATAGGGGCCAGACATGTCAAAAGTGACCAAAAATTTGAAAAATTCTATTTGGACAAAAAAAAAGTTCATAGTGTCTCATTTTGCCAATTTTCCCTTATATTATTGATGTGTAAATATATGAATGAATATTTTGACAACTGATATTAAAAGTAATGTGTACTTATGTTTTATTTTGATTGGTAATTCATTTTTATTTTTTTTAAGTGCCTACTTCTCATAATATAAAAATGTTTATGCGTTATCACTTGGAGATACTTTAGAATTATTATAGTATTGATTTGCTTTTAAAATTTGCAAATAATAGAAATCGATTAGTAGTCCGAGTTATTGTTTAGAGATTATTTAAAACATAAATCGTTGATTTAGATACTACAATTTTGTGATTTTCGCAAATATACTCATTAGTAATTGAGTTTTTTTTAGAAAATAACTAAAATACAGATCATTGATTTTTTACTATTTGATAATCTAATTACTTTTATCATTGATTAGATGTTCTATTATTGTATTATTAATAGAAGCTCTAATATTAGTAAATATATTTGTCGTGCATACGAAATGCATAAATATTTAGAAAATTGTTAATATTAAGAAAATCATGATTTTCCTCATTAGTTTTATTTTGAGATATGTAACATCAAATGTAAAGGAAAGGCGAAAAGACATAAGATATTTAATTTCTGTAAAATTGACAAAAATTGATGTGTATTAATGTTTTGTTTTAGTTGGTCTATCTATTATATATTTTGATGATGTGTCGTGTTTATAATTCACGAAATCGCTTACGTGTCATTTCATGGAGAGACTCTAGCTTTATTATAGTATTGATTTACGAGTTGTTTACACCTAAGGGCACCTTTTAAGTTTACATAACAAAATAAGTGCTTTTTTTACAAGAGGTACTTTTCTAGATTTCGAGATAAAAAAAATGGACAATTTTGCCCTTTCTTTTCATTTTTCTCTCTTTTCTCTCTCTCTCTCCTCTCTCTTTGGTTTCACTCAACACACTTTCTCTCTCATTTCTCTCTCTCGCTTCAGTTTCACAATTTTAAACCACGTTCAAGATTCAACAAAAGAAAAAATGAAACATGGAGAAGCAATGTGTGATCAAAGAAGATGGAACATGATGACTTACGAGTCGCGAATGGAAATAGAGACGTTGGGATTATGAAAACTCTTGATTTTTAAGAGAAAATATTCAAACTACATATGAAGAAACAATAGTGAGAAGCGGAGAAGAAGATGATGCTAATTTTCATTATGGATTAGTCCAGAAATAAGAACAAAATGTGGACTAGTCCAATAAGCGAGATGAAAATATGGACTAGTCCTACGATCTTTATGTGTGTTAGTATTTATATGTATGGACTAGTCTGGCGGTCCATAAATTATAAATAGCAAGCTAGATTACACACCACAACTTGTAGTTGCAGAGAAATTGTTGGTATTGTAGGGTCATTATGAGTGATATGTAGAAAAAATAGTATATGCGTTAGTTGTTAACGTATGGAGTAATTCAATTGTCTGGAAAATGTGTACCTTAATTTTGTGTGCTTACTGAAGTGAACAAAAATGTGTAAGGGGGAGCATCATAGTGTATTAATCCTACATGGACTTAAGTATACATGTAAGAGCATCATGACGTACCATAGGTTATAGTCGAGGGTGTGAAGTAGAGTTAGTATGGTTTATAACATCCTACATATAAAATGACAATAGTAAGTTGAAATATTGAGGTGGACTAGTCCAACCATATGAACAAGTGGACTAATCCAAAATTATTTTGTTTTGTTCATGAGTACCAGTTGTGGACTAGTCCAGTGAATATGGATATATTGTTAGTAGACTAGTCATTCAGAGTCAATTGTTGGGGAAAGATGTATCAAAGGTTTACAAATTTGTCTGTTCACAACTTGTTTCTCTCGATCTGGAAGTTGATAAATACTTCCTGATGATTAAACCGTAGTTTCATTCGGTCCTCACTTTGAATCATACTCAGATTTCGAAATTGCTATAAAGTTTAATTAATTTCTCGTAAGAAAAGGTTGAAAAAAGGGCGAATGAGTGAGATTAAAAAATAGATAAACAATAAAAAAAAAAAGTAAATGAGAGGAAAGAGGAGAAAGAAGATGAATTTATTGTCAAAAGGTAGTTTGGTAATCTTTGATTAAAAAAAATGTCATTTGGCATAAAAATACCTTATTGTGAAAGGACAAACTTAAAAAATGTCATTTCTTGTAAATTCTTCTGAACTTACTCACATCTTTTAGTTAGGTATAAGCCCCTTTACTT
Organism: Anastatica hierochuntica; assembly: GCA_900406275.1. NCBI lineage: Eukaryota > Viridiplantae > Streptophyta > Magnoliopsida > Brassicales > Brassicaceae > Anastatica > Anastatica hierochuntica. Next base: position 4,255 of record OVAN01010980.1, read on the forward strand.
CCTTAGTTGATTAAAAAATTCACTAATATTGTTATACTATGAGGTATGGGAACGAATCTCTACAAATACATATTAACGAGAAATTTCCAGGGCGGTGTGCAGAGCAGAATCATTTTCGTGGTGATGAGATTCAGTTGATAGAGTGAGAAGATTTGTCCGGTAAAATGTTATCTTTTAGTTGCTTCCCATCATTTCTAATAAAAATAATATTTCACGCGATAAAAAAGCAAAAAAAAAATTTAATCATTATCTTTTTTAAGGCACTATAATAAGCCTATATTTTATCTTTCACGATAAACCCATTTTCAAATAAATTTATTGTTTTGAATTTGTTCCAACCACTAGATAACCAACTTGTTTTTGTAAGAGGTCTAGAAGAAATATTTGAACATATAAAAAAAAAAAAAACAAATCGAGTATTACTATGGATTGGTTCACCAAAAGATCCGCAACTTTGTTGGAATATCTTTTAGAACCTAATTTATAAAAGCCATATCAAATTGTTGTTGTCAAAATTTTGATCTCCTTCATTATGATTTTTTTTAATGATTAGTCGGTTTTAGACCAAAAAAAATTTTATACGTTCTTCAAGATGAGATTCAAAGTATATAGTTGAACTGTTTTGTGGAGACTAGAGTTCTCCCAATTATTATTCAAACATGTAATCTATAAAACTTACCATGATACTTTTCACTCGAGCTGACAGTTTGGAAACAATTTTGTTTGTCCCCTTCAAAAATCATTTTATCCAAACTTGTTGTTTATGAAGTTCTGGTTCTAAAAAAATCACTAATAACTAGGGATGTTAAAAGTGGGTAAAAACCCACAGGGTACCTTAAACCTTTATCAAATATTTGAATGCATGACATGTTTTTTATCTTAAAAATAAGAAGGGTTTGAAATAGGCGGATACCCTAAATTAAGAGACTCAATAGGATTTTACTCTATAGGGTTTAGTGTATCCATAGGGTACTCACTAGAGTGTGTTATACTTTCTTTTTAAACACAAAACTTATTTTTTATTTTATTTTTTAAATGTCATTAATTTTTTATGTTAAATGTAATTTACTTGAATTTTATTTGTTTATATTTTATCAGAAAAAATCATGATTTTATTCAAAAAAAATTTAATTGTTTTTATAGAAAAAAAAATTAATAGTTTTACGGAAATAAGAAATTTGACAGTTTTGGCAGAAAGCAGAATTTCAATGTTTTTAAAAGTAAACAAAATTCAAGGTTTTGACAGAAAAATGAAATTTCGTGGTTTTAACAGGAAAACAAAATTTTGCGGTTTTTGACAAAAAAACGGAATTTCGCGGTTTAAGCGGGAAAACAAAATTTTGCGGTTTTGGGAGAAAACAAAATTTTGTAGTTTTGACGGAAAAACGATATTTTGAGGTTTTAGCGGGAAAACAAAATTTTGCGTTTTTTGCGAAAAATGAAATTTTGCGGTTTAGGTGGGAAAACGAAATTTCACGTTTTTGGCGGGAAAACAGAACATACGATTTTGGAGGGAAAACGGAATTTCGCGGTTTGGCGGGAAAACGGAAATTCGCGGTTTTGCAGGAAAACGGAATTTTGCGATTTTGACGGAAAAACGAAATTTCGCGGTTTTGGCGGAAAAACAGAATTTCGCGGTTTTAGCGGGAAAACGGAATATGCGGTTTTCGCGAGAAAACGAAATTTCGCGGTTTTGGCGAGAAAAAGAAATTTCGCAGTTTTGGCGAGAAAACGGAATTTCCCGGTTTTGGCGGGAAAACGGAATTTTGCAGTTTTGGCGGAAAAACGGAATTTCCCGGTTTTGGCGGGAAAACGGAATTTCGTGGTTTTGGCGGGAAACGGAATTTTGCGGTTTTGGCGAGAAAACAAAATTCTGTGGTTTTGGCGCGAAAACGAAATATGCGGTTTTTGCGGGAAAACTTAATTTCGCGGTTTTGGCGGAAAAACGGAATTTTGCGGTTGTGGCAGAAAAACGGAATTTTGCAGTTTTGGCGGGAAAACGGAATTTTGCAGTTTTGGCGGAAAAACAAAATTTTGCAGTTTTGGCTAGAAAAAAAATTTTCGCGAAAAACCTGAATTTTACGGTTTTGGCGGGAAAACCGAATTTCACAAAGTATGATAATTATTTTTGAAAAATGAAAAGTAAATTAGTAAACATGTTAAAGAGAAGTAAAATAAATAGGGTACTCATGGACTGTTCATAAATCATAGGGTAATTTTAGGATTACCCTAATGATACCGGGTATTTTTAGAACTTTTTAAAATAGTATTTTAATTGGGCGGATTTTTCTAGGGTTAGGGTAGAGTAGGATTTTATTACCCATTTTAACATCTTTACTAATAACCAACCTTTTGTCAACAATTTAGTTTGGAAATAATGAATTTATATAATTTTAGGAAAATTAACGGAATAGTTTTTTTCCCTTGATTAAAATGTCATTTGTGGAGGTTGGACTTTGGACCATGTGGTGAACAAACAAACCCTTAATCAATTAAAGGAATCAAATGAATAAAATAAGCATACCATAGAATATTAAAATAAATTTGATAAATATACAATAAAAGAATCAAATTATTGGATTTGGAAGTTAGAAGAATGGAACCTTTTGACTTAGAAGTTAGAAAGCTGTTTGTTCACGCATTCGGCATTCCCCATTTTGCATCAACACTTCCGTAAATAAAAGTCCAATGTGACTTGGGCCTAAAATGAAATCCATAAGAATGTTTCATTAATCGAAGATTTTATAATTCTCTTTGTGTTTTCCTTTCAAAATCATGGAAAATAGCTCGACAGATCACACTCTTGAAAATTCTATAGACACGAAACAAACTGAATCGTACTTTTTATTAAGAATCAAATCAAACACTGATTAGTTTACACAACGCTACTTAGCTTATCACCTTTGATTCTCTCAACAAAACAAGCTCTTAAGAAGATTCACTAATATCTCTTGACTCTCGTTCTCTCAATGGCAAAACAAGTCATTCACGTTTTTTATTGTGTTTTTGCAAAGAACCCTAAAATGATCCCCTCTCTCCTTTTATTAATTTTTGATTCGAGGATCTTCTAATTTCTATCTTCTGTTTTGTAATATCTTGCAAATCTCCTTTTTGGCGTGATTCGTAAGATATCGTGTTTCCATTGTTCAATTTAATGTCACGTCATTTAACTTGTGCCACCTCATTCATTTTCTGGTCCAACAGTTTCTCTTTGTTCCCTCATGTTCAACCAACAATTCCTTTTCAATCTCCCCCTTTTTGATTGCTTTTGACAATCCAAGCTCTCATGTGTTCAAAAAATTCCAGAAACTACACACCCAGTGTATATCAGATAGTCACAGATACACAAATCATAAAGGACATCACATTATCTTCTATGGATCAAAAGGTTTTTCATATAAGCATTTCCATGAAGAAATACATAGTACCAATTCCAAAATGACTCAAAGACAAAGAAGTCTAAAAAGATAGAACCTAAAATCCGAAAATGAGATGTCCTAAGCAGTCATCCTATACTCAAGTGCCCCCCCCCTAAATCATTACTACCCATCAAAGCTAAACATTGTCCTCTTCATCCTCTGCATTAGACTCAGATTTTGAAGACTCAGAGTCATCTCCATCGTTGCCTGCTGCATCAGACACAAAGTTCAAAACACGATCAGTCCTAAGCTCTGGATAATTTCCCCCTGCTTGGTTGGCATAAAGCATTCAAAAACTCATTCACAAACAAGAACAATGTTCAGGCTAGGAAAGAACACTTACCTTTGACGAGATCACCAATCTGGATAAGAAGGCTTCCAACGTGGTTAAGATCATCACTCAACGACCTACCAAAGACAAAAGCAGAGGTCCTAGAAGTGGACTTGAATCCTCTGCCACACTTTGAATCCACATGATAAGCCTTCGTTGGTGGTTCCTTGAAGCTTTTATGAAGTAGTTCCACTAATCTATGGAATTCTAACACATACTGAATAAGTGTAGGGAATGGTAATAGCTTCATCCGAGACTCATATTTGCTTGCAATATCATCCGGAGCATTCACGATTGCATCAACTTGATCATAGATCAACTTCCCAAAGTTAAAAGGAATCTCATTTGCCAATTTGTAGAGAAAATATCCTCGGTCACGAGATACATGTGTATTTTTAGACACGGGCATCCAATTGAAGCACAAGAGACCACATACACCGTGCATCGCCGATGACAACAGTGTTGGGAGAAAGTCATTCCATGACTTGACTGCATTATCTGTCAAGCTCCCCCTAACCGTGTGATCCGAAGCTTCAGCTTTCCACTCAGGTCCAGAATTTGATCTACTTACTTTGATATCAAAGACTTTGTTGATCATAGATGGAGACCACTCATAAAACTTTCCCCTCACATACACCAATTTCTTGTGATTAGGAACCTTTCCCGGGTACAAGTTCGCATAGAATTCCAAGACAGCTTCTTTCTCATAAGGCTCAACCATCTTGACCGTCTTTAGAAGCCCATTGCCCGTGACGATAGCTAAGACAACCATTCTTTGGGTCATTGGTTTTAAGTTAGCGATCTTCAAAGATCTTTCTCTGTCGATATTGAGCATAGCGAGCTTCACTACCAGCATCAAGAAACCGAATGCTCAAAGGATGGACCATCGATTGATGCAACCATCTACGCTTAGAATTGATTCCCAATTATACTTCAAATTTGCAGCTCAACGTCTTCCCAATTTCAATGCAAGACTGTTGATCTTTTCCAAAGAAGTAGAGCAAAAACGGATATGTCCAAATGGATCATTTTGATTTACCTCCGAGAGAGGTACTGTTTTACGCAATTTTCTGGCCTGAGAACGCATCTCTACTAGTGTCGCAGAAGAGTCGCGCGGTTCCATTACTTTCCTCTTCTTCTTCACGCTTTCAATCTGTGTCGGAATCATTGTTCGCTTCCTCACTGCGCTCTTGGTCCATCGTCAGACAACCACTTCAGGAGAATTTTCCTTCACCGGAATCGTTGGTGGTAGAGTCTTGGATACCGTGCGTTAAGAAGAGTTCTCACTTTCTTGATCGATTTCTGGAACATCGTCGGTCTCTGCTTCTGGAGCTCCATCGGTTTCAGTGACTATCTCAGCTCCACTTTCGTATTCTTTCTCAGGTGCCTCACCAGCATCAGTCGTGGCGGCGAGATCAGTAGATGCATCGGCTTGCAGTTTAGTGAGAGCGGCGGATTTGGCGGCGGAGACTTCCTCGATTGAGTTGTCTTCATCGCGCAATTAAAGCCGTGCAGCTCTGGCGGCGACGGTTGCTTGCTGACGTTGTACTCGTGTTCGTTTTCTTCCATCCATGGGAGCTCGATTTTGGGAGTAGAAGTGTTGAGCTCTAGGGTTTTCGCAAAGAGGAAGAAGATGAAGTTGAGATTTTTATTAACATTTCCTGAAGTTTCAACATAAGTCCCTGCAAAAATCCCGTCTCTTGAAACATCACATTCAACTTTAAACAATAATTAGTGCATACCTGAAATTTCAAAAATATCAGTTTAGTCCAAAATCAGAACCCCATCACGCATTGAACAGTTTTAAACATCAATTACATAATTCTTTTGAAACACATGAGATTTTGAAACAATCATCTGAGTAAAAATAATTGTGGCTTTCTTTAGAAATCTGGATTTTTAGAGTGAAAAAGCACAGAGATTCTTACACTCAGTGTTGTAGAAGACGTACGAGGCGCAAATTGAACTCGACACACACTTCATTACTTTAAGCTGCCGAAAAATGGTTAGATTGTAGTCACAATCTGGCTTTGCCACTGATCCACCATGAGTAGACTTCACTCGACATATCCTTAGAGAACCCCAACCTTGATACTCATGACAAAAGTGTGGAAATTTTAGCCAAGTCACATGATCAAAGATGACTTGTACACTTTGTACTTGTCTACTAAAGGCTCAAAGCTTTGATCTGATTTTCTACTCCAGTCTCATCTCGCAAATAATATTTGACATCTTGAATCTTTTGATATTCATGACTCAATGAGATCTTCTTTCTATTTTATTTATTTATTTTCATCTTCCTTTTGAACTTAAGATTTTCCAATGATAAGTATTGCTTCATCATAGGAGATGAGTTGCTTCTTACTGCTCCTTTCTGCAAACTCAACTCTTTCTTATAAACTTTTTCTCCACCACGTTCTCTTTGGTCACAATTAATCTTTTCTGTAGGTTTCTCTTATGGACATGGAGAGTAGCTATTTCTCATAATGAACTTGACACACTTTCTTTGTCACCAAAAACCGTTTAGTTGTTGAAGAGAATTCGATGACTAAAAACGTAGAAGTGTGTATCTTGTTCGCCATGCCCTGTCTCACTACAACACTCAACGAATTTGTTAGTGAAATTCACAAACACCTATCGACTTTTTGTAAGTTGATAAAGGTGTTTTGATCCAGAGGTTTCGTAAAGATATCCGCAAGTTGATTTTCACTAGACACATGTTCTATCATCACTTGTTTGTCTTCAACTAATTCACGAATAAAGTGATGTTCTAATCATGATATGCTTAGTTCTAGAGTGTTGAACGGGATTCTTAGACAAGTCTATGGCACTTTTGTTATCACATTTAACAAGCAATAGATCTGAAGTTATACCATAATCTGAGACCATATGTGTCATCCACAATAATTGAGTGCAACAACTCCCCATAGCAATGTACTCCGCTTCGGCAGTAGATAAAGACACATAATTTTTCTTCTTATTATGCCATGAGATGAGATTGTTTCCAAGAAAGAAACATCCTCCGGAAGTGCTCTTACTGTCATCTATACACCCTGCCCAATCTGCATCACAATAACCAACAAGATTATGATTAGTATCCTTAGTATAGAACATAACAAACTCTGAAGTTCCTTTGACATATTTGATGATGCGTTTCACGACATGAAGATGTAAAGCCTTAGGATTTGCTTGATAACGCGCACACATTCCAACACTTAGGCTTAAATCAGGTCTGCTTGCTATCAGGTACAACAGACTCCTTATCATCCCTCTGTAAAGTTTTTCATCAACTCGTTCTCTAGACTCATCTCTTGATAGCTTTGTAGTAATACTCATGGGTGTTCGAGCAGAATTGCTGGAGCAGAGTCCAAATCGTTCCACCAGGTTTCTGGCATACTTGCTTTGACTCAGAAAAATACCATCCTCTGTCTGTTTGATATGCAAACCCAAGAAGTATGTCAGTTCTCCAACCATGCTCATCTTGAATTCACTGGTCATAGTTTTGACGAAGTCATCAACCAAGACTTTTGAGTTTCCTCCGAAGACTATGTCATCCACATAGATTTGAGATATCATCATTCCTCTCTTGTCATTCTTGATGAACAAGGTCTTATCTACACTTCCTTTGATGTAATCGTGATCAATTAGGAACGTTTTAAGCCTCTCATACCACATCCTAGGTGTCTGCTTTAATCCATACAGAGCTTTGTTTAACTTGTAAACATATCCTGATGCTTGTGATCTTCGAAACCTTGAGTTTGTTCAAAATATACTTCCTCTTGAATGTATCCATTCAGAAATGCACTCTTGGCATCCATCTGATACAAGGTAAATCTCAGTTCACATGCAACACCCATCAAATATCGAATGGATTTAAGACGAGCTATGAGAGCAAAAGTCTCATCAAAGTCAAGCCCCTCAATATGAGTATATCCCTGTGCCACCAGGCGAGCCTTGTTCCTGGTAATGTTTCCTTCTTCATCACTTTTATTCTTAAAAATCCACTTCTTTCCAATCACATTCACATTGTCTGGTCGAGGAACCAGTACCCGGACATTGTTTCTAACAAATTTCTCTAGTTCTTCTTGCATAGCAATAATCCAAAAGCGATCTTCGAGAGTTTCTTTGATTGACTTTGGTTCAGTGACTGCCACAAAACATGAAAACATCACCATTTCCCCGAAGTTTATCTGTCTTCCTCTTGTTTTCATGTCGTCATTTATGTTCCCTATCACATCTTCAACAAAGTGATTTCTATGAACTTGAGTTGGTCTTGACTCCTCATCACTGACACTATCAGAATCTTTCGTTTCTTGTTTCAACACACGACCTTCATTCTCTTTGTTTCTCAGTTCATCAGATTCTATTGGAACAAACCCTTTTGTTGAAACATTGCAGTCTTCATCAAACACTACGTTTACAGACTCAATAATCATCTTGCTTCTTTTGTTGTAGACTTTGTATGCTATATTTTTAGGTGAATATTCCAAAAAGAATCTTTCATCACTGCGAGCATCAAACTTTCCCAACTGATCTTTGTCATTTAGAATGTAACAAGTGCATCCAAAGATATGAAAGTAACTCAAGTTTGGTTTCTTCCCCTTCCAAATTTTATATGGCGTCTTGTTTGTTCCGATATGCACATACACTTGATTGATGATATATCACGCAGTACTAATGGCTTCAGCCCATAACCTCTCAGGAACATTGTTTCCATAAATCATGGCTCTTGCTATGTCTTGAAGAGTGCGATTTTTCCTTTCTACCACTCCATTTCGTTATGGTGTTCGAGGTGCTGAGAAATGATGATGAATCCCTGTGATTCACAGAATTTTTCAAAGATTGCATTCTGAAATTGTCCACCATGATCACTTCGAATTTGCTTGATTCCTTTCTTCTCATTCTTAATCTGCAAGGCTAGAATTTTGAAGCTATCAATCGTGTCTGATTTTTCTCTCAGAAATCTTACCCAAGTGTATCTTGAAAAATCATCAACCAATACGAACACGTACTTCTTCCTAGCTATGCTTTCAACCTGCATTGGTCCCATCAAGTCCATGTGCACTAAGTCCAAAATCCCCTTTTTTTGAATGTCTGGAACTTTTCTATGTTGAACCTTCATTTGTTTCCCTTAATTGCATGCTCTGCACGAGATCTTATCTGTGAGTTTCAACTCTGGAACACCTCTAACAACTTCCTGCTCAACGATTCGTGTCAAACTCTTTGCATTCATGTGTCCTAACTGCTGATGCCACATGATCAAATCATCTTTTTCAGCTTTTATACAAACTTATGTCTGTTCCCACATGTAGCAGTTGTTCCCAGAACATATTCCACTCAAAAAAAATTTTCCTTCGGAATCAAATGCCCAACAACTAACCTTATTGAAGGATACAGTTAATCCTTCATCACATTGTTGACTTACTGATATCAAATTCGCTGTTAGACCTTGTACATAATACACATTGACCAGCTTGGGAAGATTTGCATCATTCAACTCTCCTTTACCTTTAATTCGTCCTTGAGCACCTACTCTAAAAGTCACTTTGCTCTCCTTTATAGTCTCATAGCTGTCAAGATAGTCCTGCAAACCTGTCATGTGTCGTGGCGCCCCACTGTCAAAGTACCAAGGCTTGTTTCCAGACGAAGCAACAAAAGTATATGCAACCAAAGCCTGCTAAGACTTACTTATAGTTTGACCATACAACTCAGACTTTTGAATCTATACTTGAGATCTTCTTCTCATACTTGGAAAGAATTTTCCCTGCCAAATCAATATTTTTACCTTATTCAGAATTCTGTAACAGAATTGTTTGATGTGGCCTTCCTTTCCATAGAAATAGCAACCACCTTTAGAGATAGGTTGAGATGAATGCTTATGATCCGAGACATGTGGTTTCTCACCCACGATCTGCTGAGAGGAACTTTTCTTAACAAATTCAATTTTGGGATACTTCTGTTCACCATTACACCCAAGACCATAGTGAGATCTCCATGTTCTTCCAGCCGACAAAATTTCATTTAAGTCTTTGGTACCACTATTCAACATATAAATCTGTTTTCTTGTTTCAGAGAGTTGATGTTCCAACAGCTTCTTCTCCTTCTCAGTTGCTAGAGCTTCCTTCAATCTATTATTCAGAGTTTAAATATCCAGTTTCTCTCGAACTAACTCAAGCTTTTCCTTTCTGATTTGTGCCCAGATATTGTACATCTTCTGAAACTCAGTCTGAAGATCAATGTCTTCATCATCACTACTTTAACTCGATGAATCATTGTCAGACTTCTCAACAGTCAGGTCTGTGTCAACAGATTCAATTTTTTCTTCAATATCAGAGAGCTTCTTAGCATCTTCCTCTACAATAGCAGTGAATGCACAATATCCATATTCACTGTCAGAGCTACTGTTATCATCGTTTGTGTCACTCTCATCAATTCCAACAAAAGACTTCTCCTTACCCTTTTGACAATTCACACACTAGTTCTTCATATGACCATACCCCTTGCACAAGTCACATGTGATCTCCTTGCATCTCGTGTTTGGACACTTAGATTTGAAGTGTCCCTATCCTTGACATTCATGACATTGAATTTCATTTTTCTTGAATCCCCTCTCACGATCATTGATTCTTCTATCTTCATCATAGCTTGTACCATTCGGCCTCGAGAAAGACCTCTTGTTGGCTTTTTCGAACCTTCTCGTTGTTCGATTCACATCTTTAGCCATCATGCTCATCTGATTTTTTAGCTCCTTATTCTCCTTCCTGTCTTCAGACACACAAGCTATGCTTTTTGAGTCTTTCTTCTTTACAGTATTGAGTTCAATCTCATATGCTTGGAGATGACTGATGTATTCGCATTTTATCGATTTTTACTACGGTTTTCATACGAGAATTACGGTTTTTAGTATGTATTTGGGTCGTTTTTGCACGGTTTGTTGTTATTTGATGTTTTTACAGGAACAGAGCTTGAATGGACGAAAAGAACGCNTCGATTTCGGACCAGAACCTGAAAACGAAAACCAAAGTTAAAACGAACCGAGTTGTTTTACCTAAAACCTGAACTCGATTTTTCTATTCAGATTACGCTATTTTCGATTTCCAGAGCAGACTTTTGAACTTTGTAATTCCGAGAGAG
>OVAN01010981.1:0-15137 GCA_900406275.1 Anastatica hierochuntica
CAAAATGTCACATTTTTAAATTCGCCTTAAGCCCCTAAAACGCTAAGCACGACACTGAGGTGACATGTTTTTCATCTACGGGTTTGGTGGCACTGGAAAGACGTTCTTATTGACTATTCTTTCTGCCGCTCTACAATCCAGGGGTTTATTGTGTTGAATGCGACATCTAACGGGATTGCTTCTAAATATGTTTATAAACATCTAGATTTATAGAGTATTGAGATCAAATGTTATAGATCTTCTAGAGTAAGTCGCCAATATATATAATCGTCAACTTTTAGGATTTCGTTATTGATATAAATTGTTTAAATTATTTTATTAACTCGATGTGTTGCGGTCGACCTTATCACCGATCTTTTAGTTTAGTATCGTGGCAAGAAGAGGAAGAAAGTCCGACTTCCTAAGATGAACAATAATTCAACCCAAAAATGTAAATATATCAAATTATTAAGAATTTAAGCGCAGACTGGTTATCATAATCCAGACGTATTTTTTGATTTTTGTAACATTGTTATTTTTTCATTTGAAAACTTTAATATTAACACTTCCCATACTTATTAGTTAATTTTTGTATTTACCTGAATATGTATATAGAGTTTAGCATCGGTTTGCTAAATATTAAGTTTGATCAAATTTAAAAACATAGAAACACCCATTAATTAGTAGATAACTTAGGTAGTTCAAACAATTATAGTGTTATATTGACATGGAAATTTATTTTTTTCTTCTATGGTAAATAATAATTTTTGCAAAAAATATTCTCAACTATTAAGCGTTCAGTTGATTCATAAATTTTCGGTGTAGCTTAAACAGAACTGCATGAAAGTTTTTGTAGTCAAGTTTAAGTAAAGATTCATGAAGAATGAAACATCTATTTTGACTATTTTGCTTGTTTGTGTGTCCCTTTTGTTTTCATTTTTGTGCTCAACGTTCATTGAATAATTGAGTTGTTTATCATTCCACAAAAAAAATAATAATTATGAAGCAAGAGTTGCATATATGTGTTTCTTTTAATAAATTCTTTGTCACCAGTCCTGCTACATGCATGATAAAGTCAGGTTTTAGTTCTTAATTTGGTACCAAGATCCTAAAAGAGTTTTTTTTTTTAGCATTTTGATTAATACAATTTGTATCTATGCTCAACTTTATATTCACCTCGACCAAAGATTCATTTGCGTTCTCAAGCTTCGTGATTATAGATTCGAGAATCTCGAGTTTTGATAGCGCCTCTTCCAGGACTTTTTCCTTACCATCAACAACTTCAAATGCTTCAAGAACTTGCCTTTTGTGCTCCTCAATAAGGTATTCATAGGATCAACTTTGTAATCAAGTCTTTTAGCATCCTCGGTCTATCTCATTGCGGTTCCCTTCTCAGAATCCAGATACCCCTCGAGTTCTTGAATATGATCTCGAGCTATTTTTTTGTATTATCTATTAATCCATTCTCCAATGACAACTGATCGAGTTCTTTTCAAAGAATTCAATTGATCAGATGCTTCAACTATCTTCCCTTCGTATAATCTTATTAGCTCCTTGAGATCTTTTGATAACATGCCTTTTGTGCTCCTCGAGTAAGTAATCATAGGATTCAACTTTGTAGTCAAGTTTTTAGCTTCTGTGTCTCTCTGATTAAACCTTTCGGCTGCTTCATCACTTTGTCTCATTGCGGTTTCCTTCTCGGACTCCAGATATCCCTCAAGTTTTTGAATCTCGACATCGAGCTAGTTTTATCTATCTGCTAGAAATCATTCTCCAAGGCCGACCAATCGAGTTCTTTGAAAGCATTCAATTGATCAGATGTTCCTTTGTATAGTCGTACTCTCTCCTTTAGGTCTTTCCATTTTTCAGTCGAAGACATGGCCTCTAAATCTCTATTACTATGATCATCCATTGCCTTCTAGTGGTAGCTTCATCATTCTCTTTCTTGCTTCTCAAGTCTCTCTTCCACGAATCTGAGCTTTTCAATTGCTCTACTTTCCGTTAATCCAGCAGCTTTCCCATCATTATCTGTAGGCTCTGCTTTTCCTCTGCTTTCTCTAATTTTGACTGCAATGCTCGGAACATGTCTTATAGCTCAATGATGCATCGAGTGCTTACATTTCCAAGATCTTCATGCTCTGCACCTTTCTGCAAAGCAATTCTTATTAGAACATGTATTATAAGTGTACCTCTGCGTTGTGTTCTTTCCATCTGTTCCCTAGATATTTGTATTCTAATTATATCAGCTTTATTACTCAGAGTAACTTACTCTATAAAGAAAACATAACGAGATGGTAATTTTAATTAAAAAGAAGTTGTGAAAGTTTCTTGGTTTTGAATTGAAATAAAAAAAATTATGATGATATCATTGAAGTATTGTAATAACATGTGTCCGTAAATCCAAAAAAAACAAAACACGTAACGGGTGAATGAGTAGTGGTGGGCATTCGGTTCTTTGGTTCGGTTCAATTCAGTTAATTAGGTTTTCGGTTAATTCGGTTCCTAAATTTTGGAACCATATTGGAACCGAAAGGTTTTCGGTTCGGTTTGATTCCGGTTCTGGTCTGGGTTCGGTTCCAAATGAAAAAGTAACCATTTGGGTATAAATTTTTGGGTAATTTTGGATATTTTCGGTTATTTATGGGTATTTTCGAATATTTTTAAGTATTTTTAAAGTATATTTGGATAAATTTAAATATTTCATTTCTTTTCAATTACTTGAAATATTTCGGTTCGGTTCGGTTTGATTTTGATTCTTTCGATTCTCAAAAATTAGAACCGTTCATGTATTTTCTTCATTTTTTTCGGTTTCGGTTGGGTTTCTAGTCTTCTAATTCAAAATCCAGCAAAAAAGACTTTCAACTCCATCAACTTTCTATGAACACAAATATAAAGACAAATCTTTTTTAACTGGTTGCCAAGCACCATAAGATTATTAAGTTTAGGTTAGCATTCGACAATGACAAGCAAATGGCTCACACCACAAATGCTACAAACAACATATAGGTTCATGTTAATGTTGCATGACTCTAATTTCGAAGTTTTGGCTCTCAGATAGTTTAAAACAGCTTTTGTTCCCACTACTGTTTTAACTCTTAAAGTATATATAAATTTTTGTTAACAAAAACCATATTCTAGATGAACTCAAACAGAGTCAAGTAATGAAACCAAAACAAAGAAACACAAGAAAAAAGCAAATTTCTTTGCTTTCAAAATCAAAACAGAACTAAAAACAAATCCCACCCTGCTTTTATATCTCCCTTTGTCTAATTACCCACAAGATTTTTACTAAGGGTAAAGAAACACGTTTCCAAAAGAAACCTTGTTCCAGTGCACATATTCCAATTTATGCATAGCTATACATAAGAATTGTATGTGTTTGACTTTATGATGAAAATACCTAAATATACACAAATATATGCAAGTATGTGCCTATGTATAAATAAATTATTAGAAATCTAATAACACCATACTACCACTTCCTTTTAATTAATGTTTACCAAGTACAACCCTAACATACTTTCTTCATGGATTATCAAGTAACTAATTGTTCGTTTGGTCATGTTTATTTTTTCGTAGAAATTGGTCCCATTATCTAATCAATCATATCGTCTCTTTTTTTTTTTTAAGAACAAAAGATCAGTCATACTCAACCAGTAAAAAACCAAAAAAGACTAAGAGATCCAGACTGTTCTTCCTCCAAAATGCACTTTTATATTGTTATTCAAATTCTCAAAAATAACCTTATTGGCATTCATATCAACATAACACCTTCCGTCTATTTGCTCCGGCGTACAAGCTTGCCTTGTCTACACGACTAAAAGTCAAACGACAAAGTCTAACTTCATTATATGAACTTGAACTTAATTTGAACAAAAGGGAGACACAAACCTCGAACAAAAAGATCAATGACACTCTTGATATGTGAAAGACACATGATCTTTCCTTAAGCTATTAATGTGCTGAAGCTGCTCTTATCGTTTGCAAGCTTGATCGGAGCTACAGGTTTCTGACTGATTGCTGCAAGCACCGACGACCTCGATGGTTCAAAGAAAAAATGCTCGAGAGCCTAAATTGTTTCTTGAACTTATATAGCTTCTCCTTAACTAAACTTTGATGAGGCCACCAACAAAATAAAATTCCAGAAGCGATTAAACTTCCATATAAAAATCTCAAAATTACTATTAATTCAGTTGGACTAACCACGAAGCTATATGAATTCTACAAAGATTATTCTACAAGATAATCCCGACCCATTTTTGTAGTTGTTTTGGGGTTGGTTTACGTAACCATTCATTGCATCACACGAGGAGGACACTCCACAGCTTGTTGGCCAAACAAATCATGTTGTTTCGGCAATCTTGCCATTAAGGAATCCAAAGAGGTCTTCAATGGTCTTGTTTTTGGAAATGTATATCTTTTTGGCTCCTTAGTCATTAACCCGTCTATCGTAGGAAAAACTGAAAGAGATAAGACATAAAGTAAGAGTGCAAGAGACCAAAACCTGAGGTTTTGCGAAAGCTTACACCAATGCCACCCTTTTTACACTTTTTGGACATCCATATACCATTCACCACACTGGCACATAGCCCTTGTCTCCAACGAAATTCTACAGATTGTAACTACAAGATCGGAAAGCTATTTGTTATAACATAAGCGTGTGTTTTTAAAACTGATGTTAGGATTTGAAGGGTCAAGGACCTTTTTGTTTTTAGCTCTCATAATGGTCTCTGCAAATTGATCTTAAGAGCCTTCTCATGTGGTAACAGACATATAGCAGGCACTGTTGTTTCCAACTCAATATCAATAAGAGAGTGATCTTCAGAAACCAAAATATACAAAAAGAGGAATCTCCGCAGACCCGACTAAGTTTTAAGAAAGTAATAATAACTTACCATTATCATATAAAGCACTATTTGAGGGCTTATCACGCTAAGAGCTAATACAACCAATTTTCTCATTCCTGGAGTTCACAGACCCTTCGTTCAAATAAAAAAAAGAAGTAAACTGTTATTTTAAAAATGTAGGTGAAATCAAATAAGAAGTACGAATGAATTAGAGAAAATTCCTTACCTTTGGAATGTGCCCCTGAAGTGTTCATTACTTGATTGAAACATGCATACCTTTTGTAGATAGCAAGACTAAGAGGTAACTCTATTTGTGAAATTAAGATATCAGTCTATGCATACTGTTAACGAAGAAACTTCACTTCCGAATGAGTTACAGAATTTGAGACATATGCAAGTACATGAACTACATTTACAAGCTGCAGTTGAAGCTGAACCTGCATGCCATGAAAGTTGTTAGTTCCAACTGAGAAGACACAAAAGAGAAAGTAGATTCTCCAAGTTTTATAACTTCGGCATAGGAATTTTCGCAGCTGCACCATAAGATTTCTTCCGTTGAAAGACAAAATAAAAAAGCTTCAGATGTGCGGGAGCAACATAATCAAACTCGGTAAACTTTAATAAAACGAAGAAGCAAATTGCTCAGAGTTTTGATTAAAAAGTATGATCTCGAAAACCAGATGAAACAATTCGTTAAACCAAAAGAAAGAAATCATTTGGAGCTTTATATATATATATAAATCACAAAGATGAAATATAGATCACAAAGACTATAAGAGTTTAGGGTAACAAAAGCTTTTGTTTACGAATGAACATCAAAACAATGTCATTTTGATCATGAAATGGTGATGCACGGTAGCGGTTCAATAATCCGACTTAACTTTTGACGAACTCATGTTACAATGAACTCAGACTTTGGTATTAAAGTTCACGTACTTTTTAAAATTTTGAAGTATGATTATTCATGTATGAAAAATACGATTGAAATAGGTCATTTCCCGTCATTTGACCACCATTCCTTTACATGGGTGGTTCGATGTCGCTGGAAGACAAGGATGTGCGAGTGAAACCAAGCGTCTTTCAAAATTGTAAAGCTAAGCAAAAAACACATTACTAAAGAGACAACATTATATCGATACAAGAAAATCTCATGCGCATATTTTATGTAACATGAAGATCATCAATACAAAATAAAATAAATGTAAGTGTCTCTCTTGTCTTCTTACACTTTCCAGCGATAGTGAAAAATTAGGAGGAACATGAAAATATTACAACATCAAAAAGACATGTAAATCTGCTGGCTCACTGATTCCTTTTGCCCGGCGCCAAACGGCTAAGACTTCACATCTCTCGAGCTCCTCTCGTCTACAAGCTTCTGTAATCAATGACAATGACCTCTTCCTCTGGAGCATCTAGGTCTTGATAGCTGCATCATCACTCTCATTCATTAGTACTTTCTTAGAGACACTACACTCTCTTTCGTATGTATGTTTAACCCGACTCTAGATTTTTAAGCAAGTTTGATGAATAGATGAACCACCATATTACCTGCGTAGTCGTCTAGGATCCTTTCTGAAGGCCGGAGATAATAGAAAAGGAGCTGGCCCACCTCTGCCCCTACCTTCAATAGATGGGTTTGGTCCAGGCCCATTTGGGTCACTGAACCTCAGGCGGTGCTGGTACAAACGGTCCCAACGGCCTGCCCATATCATCATTCAAACAACATTACAGATCATAGATATATCTTTACTCTTACAATAAAATCAGGAGAGAGTGCGTAGTCTCTGTTAAACCTACCCGGCACCAGGAACAGGCATTAGCACTGGTGGTGGGTTTACATCCGATGAGAAGGAAGGAACATGTCATTGTCCACCAAATGCATCGTACCCAACTTCCTCCGGGTTTGCACCATCAGGACCATCACCTCTGTGTTGATCCTCTGACCGTTCGATTCTGTCATTTACATTAGTCCGTCCATCACGCTCTCTCCGTCCACCTCGATCATCCCTTAGTCTATTCTCCATGCCAGGCCTTCGTCTCATAGGTCTATCTCTCTGTCAAAAGTATATTACACGCATGTAAGTAAAACGCAGAACAAAGCAAAACAAGTGAAAGGCCAAAAAATACAGACTACACGAAATTCCATTGAATGATAAAAATAAAAATGGCCGCGTACCGGGCCAGATTGCTGTGTGGCTGGTTGTCCTCCTGGAGCATTAGGATCACTGCAAAATGGCAGATAATTTCATTACGATACCATTAAAAAGGACAAGAAGAATCCAAGAGAAAATTCCGGCTTACTTCATATAGTTCTTCCCGCAATTTAGCAGTCAGGTCCACGACAAGCTCAGTATGTTTAAGCTTGAGATGCTTGTATACAAATTCAGCAGCATGAAACAGCTTGGCGCAACCCTTGGCTCCGCAACCATATTTCCAACCATACTTCTCATCCCTAATCTTTCGCACATGTGGATCTAGAACTTCAGTAGCAGCAGCATCTACCTTCTCTTTGGCAGCCATCGCCTCCAGGGGATCTTGACTTTTCAACCTCTCTTGCCAATGAGAGTCAAATTTCTTTTCGCTCTCATCTTCTTTTGCATCAGAACCTTTTCCTTCAGCTCTCACATGCCGCAAACCCTGAGCTTCATTTGTTTCAACCTTTCCATAATAGTCCACACCATGGACACGCCAAAGATAAGTGATAAGCGTGTCAAGCAATTCAACACCCTCGAGGCCTTTCACAGATGTCAACCCCCTTATGATTATAACTGGACCAGTCGAACCATTGTGTAACTTATCTCTACCCGATTGTTCATTTTCCGAACCTGACAAAACGTTTTCCTTGATTCCTTTTTCAGAGTCAAGCTTACGTACAAGGGATTGTGCTTGTTTAATGTCAATTAGGATCCTCTTTGGATCAGATGTGAAGAGGAGTGCTTTTGGTGCAGCTGAAAGAAGTTCGGTCTCTTTCGCTCCCCCACTACCAGGTCTTCTTCTTTTACCTCCACCAGCTGCTTCATCCTCCGGCCAGATTTATTTGATACTGTGACTTCAGGACCTCTGGAACAGATCAAGGGGAAATTGTTAGGTTTAAGTTAAGAGATAATTTAATGGTGATCATAATCATGAACGTGGAGCAAATTCCAAAGAAAATTATCTTACATATCTAGTGCCCCACTCTGTAAATCAAGTAAGAAGTCCGTTGCTACTTTCCGTGCATGTTCATTCCTCCTGTAACAGTTGAAACAGTTTCTTTCTTGAGTGAAAAAAGAGAGAGGAAAAAACCAAAACTATAATACCCCGATTACAAGAGATCAGTGCATATTAATACTACACAGAATCCAATTGCAGCAAATGGCTCTTGAACTCACCTTTCTATGACAGAGAGTAAATTTGTTGGGTGATACTTATCTTTCAACCTGGATACATAATAGACAGAAGTATATAATAGGTTAGCTTGCAGAACTTCCGGGCAAAATGTAAGAGTGAATCGGATAGTGGAGATCACCATTCTTCCTCTTTGTGAGTGTTAAAAAAGACACGTTTCTGCGTTGTGATATACTCTGTCTTTTATTCTAGATATCTGCATCAGGAAAAAAGCATCACAACAGCAACTAAATAAGACAACCGCTTATACACCACAATTAAGTTGCAGTTTTAACTATACATGCGTTCAACTTCTGATGGCAATATATCATCTTCCAACTCCTGGATAAACTGTTTGTACGACATCAATCCGTCCCTGGACAAAGTAGATGCAACGGTATATACTGTTAAATGCAACCCTAAGGGAGTCTACAAACATCGCTAGCTATGTGCTGCTATCTTAAACAATCAGAAGAGGTCAAAATAGTGCGTTTATCTTGTACTCAACAGCAATTCTGATATATAGATGACAACATCACATGCTTGCAAAATAATTTTTTAGTAGCCGGTCTGATTAAAACATTCAATCTAACTTCCATGAGATATACGGAGGAAAGCATATATTGCCTCATTGGAGCAATAACATTGTTTACAAGGGAATTATCTTCCACTTTTCAAGCACAGTAGCCACCGGGGGGAAAACGAAATTGGTACATATAGATATATATTAGGGTTTAAGGTAAACAATGACATGGAAACGTAAATATGGATTTTGGGAGGGTTATGGAGGTATAAACTGACTAAAAAAAGCTGGAAAATTAATCCAACGGTTATAGAGAGCCATCGAGAAATACCGAGTAATAGGGTCGCGACACACAAGATTTTTCCTTTTTAAAAAACCACAGAAAAAATTAAAGAGAAATTTCCGCAGAAAGCTACGGAAATTACACGTCACCAAAACTCAATATGGCTAAGACACCTCAGCTTTTAACTTTCCTTTTAATAATAGTATATAAATATATATATATATATATATATATATATATATCACAATATAACATAATATATTATTTTTTATATGTGACTTTTGTTTATCCTAGTAAATATCAATTTTGCTTCAACTAAAGTATTATATATTAAGGAAATTAGGCTCAATAACTATAAAAATATAATATTAACAATTTACGCTACTAAAAAAGATATGTTTGTATTATCTGAAGTATTTTCTATTATACTCCCATATCTACTCGCACCTTTTTGTTGAAAACCGTTCATGTCTTGTCGCATATTTTAATTTTTCTGGAAAAATAAATTGTCAATAGCTGCATAGGGAAGTTATTTAAAAAAAACTCGTAAAAACGTCATTATCTACTGATAGTCTCATAGAGAACCCTAGCCATCATCTATTTGTTTTTGTAAAATTTCATCGCGCTTTCTTCTCCTTTCTCTCATTTTGTGCCTTCGATTTCCCCTTCGATTTTTCGGACAACATAATCACCGTCATCCTCCGTTGTAGCAGTCTGAGTTTTGGTAAGTTTCTCTCGATTATTTATCTTCTTCACCCAAATAAAACATCTGCTCTTTGTGTGTTTTCTTCATTTACAATTATCACGGTTCTTACAACCCTTGATTGCGTCCCTGCCTTAAAATTAAAGATCGTTTCTTGCTTGATTTAGTGACAAGTTGGTGTAGAATTTTACTGATTACTAAATTTTGTTGATGATTGTGCAAGGCTTTTTGAGTTTTTTTCTCCTTTTTCATTTTTGCTCTTGAATGGCGGTGATTTCATAGGTAGTTGTAGTATGAAGATTTAGTATAGTTTGAAAGACGAAATCATGTCTGAATTGGCATCTACTAAGTGATGCATTTTTACACGAGCATATTATAGTTTGTAGATGCAATGTGGTTTACAAAATGAAACTATGGCTGAAATGGATTCTACTAAGTGATGC
Source organism: Anastatica hierochuntica (assembly GCA_900406275.1). Lineage (NCBI taxonomy): Eukaryota > Viridiplantae > Streptophyta > Magnoliopsida > Brassicales > Brassicaceae > Anastatica > Anastatica hierochuntica. The sequence goes on from OVAN01010981.1 coordinate 10,145, forward strand.
ATTTTTACATGAGCATACTCCCAATCACCTCTCCCAAGTTTTGTGTTTAGAGAGGACATGTCTGTCACTAAATTGGCTACATGTTTACTCTGCGATTATGTATATTTTCTATAATCATTAGACGAACTAATGTAATAGAAAAGATACTATCCAAAAAGATGTATACTAATATTACGTATGCTTGCTTGGAGAACTTCTTTCTTTAAATTTAATGTTGATATCTTGATTTTTATCTAACAATTATTAGTGTGCATTTATTTCCAGGTGACAGAAAAGATCGACGAAGGAGAATTGCCGCAAAGACTGTTTGCGATAGGTGAAGAACCATCTGGTCGTAGGCGTATAAACATCTATTTCACCTTGAGATGGATTGAAGACATAAAGCCTGCTTTGCGTGATGTCCATCTCCAACAGCTATTTGATTCCTTGTTTGGGTACTTGATGCAGATGGGAAATCATACGTTTTTCAGTTAATTTTTTCCACCATTTACTCTGCCGGCAATTGATAACTAAAAAACACAATGAACTTTGGTGACTTTTTGGAGGAAAACCAATTAGGTATAGCCTGAAAGAGTTTGCATTGGTCACTGGGTTGAACTGTGATAAACGCGTGAGCAACGTAGGAGGTAGTTCGCACAATAAGAAAGGAAAAGGAAAATCAACGGATTGTGGTCCTGTTAGCATCATGTGGAATCAGTTATTCAGGAAAGAGAGGAAACCCACCGTAAGCACGGTCCACGATAAATTGTTGCTTGGTAAGAAGTACAGGACGTCGCTAATGCTGGACTCCACACTGATGTGTACATACTTTGATTAATTTTAGCTTAGTTTCATCCACATTTAGATTGTAAATATTGCATATAAGTCTTAGAACCCATAGGTTTGAGTCTAGAGTCTTGTTTAGAATCATCTTGCATTTGCATATCATTTTCATTGCATTTGTAGGTACAACCTTTGGAGATCAATTTGAGAGCTTGAGATGATGGATTCTAGAGGCTAAAAGGATAAAGAATCAAGGGGATTTAGACCCCCAGGTGATTTAGACGTTGGCGTCCCTGCTGTCCAAGGTGAGCTACTGTCAACCCCCAGGTCGACAACATCCTACCTTGGGGTGACAATAGCCTACTTTGACAAGAAAAGTAGTCTCCTTTCACCTATAAATACCCCTTTAACCTAGTTTTATGTATCAAAGACTTTCACAACTATTTTCCTACTTGAAGATTGTGTTTTTATTATTTCTCTCTTGATATTTAAGATCAAGAGTCTCTTTTTTTAAGTTTGTATCTTGGATCAAATATCTATCTTTATATATGAAATCTTTATCTTTCTCTTCATCTTTTCTCTTTCTTTTGAACATGTGTGAGTAGGCTCTTTTGATGGATCCACGGGTGTTGAAATCTACTTAGATTAGGTTGTAATATGGTGTTAAGGATGGATAATCTTAATTTTCCTAAGGATTTGGTGTGCTTAATGCTAGGTTTTAGAGTAACTAACTAAAATCTAGACCTGTATACATTTCTCGCCCAAGAGGTGTTCGGTGAAATGTCTAGGAGAACCAAATACTTGCTATTTCAATCTAGCCAATGAGAGTTGTTTGCTAGATTGATTAGTGACTATATGGACTTGTTCTTAATGATTCCTAACCGATTTATCATTTGCAACAAACGCGAGTTGAGCGAATGCGATTGATAAGGAAATGGCCTATTGCTATGAGAGTGGATTAGGCTAGTATTGCCTTTGGTCATGGATTTGTGCTCAATATCTTGATCTAACACCACTACTACCAGGTTTCTAAGTGGATCCATTACAACATCCCTTGGTCCATCATCTTAGTTCATAGTTTATTTCAAGTTTGCACTTTTAAGTTTATGTTTACCCCTTTTATTTAAGTTTATTGCATTTATTTAAGTTGTTTACTTTATTGCTTTGCTTTCATTTATAGATTACTAAGAAAATCCAAAACAAACCCCAACCTTTCCTATTTTCTTAGATTAGACTTGAGTGTGTATTCCCAATGCTTAAATCCATCTAAGTAAGTTGCTCCTTCTGGTTCGACCCCCAAGTACTACAATGACATATTCGTGCACTTTTGGATTGTGTTATTGTTAGGAAACGGACTTATAAAATTTAAAGTTTCGTTGTTCGTTTTCTAGCGACCCGACAAGTTTTTGGCGCCGTTGTCGGGGAGCACGATTGCTAGATTAAGATTTTCTTTGGGATTTCATTTAAGTTTGCGACTAAGCTTTACTTTTCAAGCTATTTAACTATTTTTTTTCTTTTTGTTTGTGCTTTGTTGCGAGGATGATGAATCACCAATTTCAAGAAGGAGTTGGCGGAATGGGAGCATATGAGGAGACTATTTGTGACTTTGATACACCAATCACGAGTAACACTAGGATGGGAATAAGACCCCCATCGGAAGATATTCCCCATCACGAGATCAACTCTAGCCTCATCAACATGATCCACAATGCAAAAAGCTTCGGTTTGGACATGGAGAACCCCATCGAATACCTTGACAACTTTGAAAGACTATGCGATACAACCAAGATTCAAGGAATTCCCGTAGATTATGTGAAGCTATCCCTCTTTTCTTTCACATTAGGGGATAAGTCTTCCCAATGGGAAAAGACCGTGGTTAGTTCTTTGATAACCACTTGGGATCAATGCAAAAAGAGATTCCTTGGATAATTCTACTCGCATAGAAGGACTACAAATTTCCGGAATAGTATTGCTAACTTCGAACAAGGGATTAAAGAGACACTCAGTGAAGCTTGGCAAAGGTTTAATGGATATGTGAGGAATTGTACTCACCATGGATTCACTCAAGGAAGTCTTCTAAGACTTTCCCATAGGGGAGTTCATCAACACTTCCAGTTTGCTATGAATACGACAAGCAATGGAAATTTGGCAAGCTTGACCGTGGCTCAAGGAGAGAAATTGGTCGAGAATTCGGCCAAGAGTTATGCTGGAGAAGAGAGCTTTGGTTTTACACCCAAGATTGAGGATAAACGCCTTGAGGAATTGAACATAAAGATTGATGAAATAGCAAAAGCGGTCCTCAAGCAAAAGAAGAAGAAGCTAAGGATCGATGAAAGCTTCATTAATCAACAAGAGGAGATGAGTTTTATTCAAGAAAGCTACTACGGGAGTTATTCACAAGGATCATCGCCTAGAAAAAAAATTAGGAAAACAAACTCCTACGACACCAACAACACCCACTACTCCAAAGACACCTACCATCTCTACGGTAGAATACATGCATTTCTTGATAAAGAGCTTGTGATTGGAAATGCGGAGATTAGGAGAGACTTGAACAATAGATTTGATGCATTAGACCATTAGACTCATGGGAATTACGTGGAGTTATCGGAGAAGTATGACAATCTTGCTAACTTTGTGAAGGGTATAGAGCACCAAATAGCGGAACAAGCTTCTAAATATGAGTTTCAAACGGGTAGTCTACCCGGTAAGTGTGAGGTTAACCCGAATGAGCTTTTTCATGCCGTAACTTTGAGAAGCGGAAGGAAATTACCTCTGAGGACTCAAGAGATTGAGCCTAAAAAGAATGACACCAAGTTAGAAGAGATTGAAAATGATCAAATGCCGCTTGATGAAGAAGAGAAAGATGATAATGAAGAAGAAACCAAGAAGAAAGAGTCTCCAAAAGAGGCGCCTAAGATTATAGACGAGGAGCCCAAGGACAAACCTCCTCCACGCCAAAGAAGAAAAAGGATACATGCCCACCGACACTAATGTTCCTATTGTTGATTTGAATCTATCTTTTTCGGGAAGATTTAAGAAGCAAATTATGGCGGCTAGGTACCAAAAGATAAAAGATCATATGGGAGGACTAGGTAACCATACCGTTCATGGAGTGGTGCCAAGATAACCCCATAGTAAACAAAGTGCTAAAGGATGTCATCACGAGGAAGAAGAGAATCGATTCCGTAATGGAAGTTGTGACTCATGAATGTAGTGCTATCATTCAAAACAAACTTCCCACCAAGAGAAGAGACCCCAGAAGTTTCACTTTGCCTTGTACTTTGAAGAACATGACCTTTGGGAAATGTTTAGTTGATTTAGGAGCAAGTGTGAGCTTAATTCCTTTGACGGTCTCTAAGAAGCTTGGCTACACGAACTTTAAGACAACAAGGATCCAACTGATATTGGCAGATAGATCTATTTGATATCCACATGGTATTCTTGAAGATTTGTCATTGATGATTGGGAATTGTGAGGTTCCAACGGACTTTGTGGTCTTGGAAATGGATGAAGAACCCTTGAATCCTATCATTCTTGGAAGACCTTTTCTTTCAACCGCGGGAGCCATAATTGATGTAAGGGGAGGAAAGATAGATCTTCATCTTGAAGATTTGATATTGAATTTCAACATCTTGGATATTATGAAGAAGGAAACTATCGATGGAGCCACTTTCTCCATTAGATGACTTGATGATGATTTCGCCGGAGAGCTAGAAGAGCTATAAATGGAAGATGGCTTGGAAGTTGTCTGAGTCTACGAAAAGGGATCAAAGGAAATCCTCTCAAATGAAGCCACATAATACAAAAGATTGCTAGATTCTCAACCAATGGAACCAAGTGAAGTACTATCATTGGAGCTAGTAAAAGATGAACCGGGACCAAAAGAGGAGAAGGACGAAAACAAGGAAGATTCAGATTGGAGTGAGCTTAAGGCACCTAAGGTGGATTTGAAACCACTTCCAAAAGGGCTAAGGTACGCGTTTCTTGGCTTTAATTCTGCTTACCTCATGATCCTAAATGATAGCTTAAGTGAAAGTGAGACCGAATTGCTATTGAATGGACTGAGAAAGTATAGAAAAGCGATAGGTTACTCACTAGATGATATCAAGGGTATCCCCCAATCATTGTGCATGCATATGATTCANTAGAAGACGAGTCTAAGACCTCAATAGAACCCTAAAGAAGGCTTAACCCTAACCTAAAAGATGTGGTCCGCAAGGAAATCTTG
>OVAN01010982.1:3304-15137 GCA_900406275.1 Anastatica hierochuntica
CATATCGCGGACTCTAAATCGGTATGGAATCAGGTCGAAATCTCAACGGGATACGTAAGCCGGAATTCATCACCGCACCCCCTAAAACCGAAAGTAAGCCTAGGCCTTGCCCTAAACCCAGCACACTGGTCTTTAACATCTCTAGGCATGATATCTAACCGATACGAGAATCTTAAACCATGTCTCTTCATTCCTATCAAAACGCTCGCAAAATTTTACGGAATGTTACAACGTCTTACAACAAGCAATGCATAGAACGATCAACGCAAAGAGTCAGAAGCGAGATGACAACTCGTGTTCTTTCCTCTACGCTACGTCAAAACTCATACGAAAAAAACGATTTCATTTCACAACTGCCTAGGCGACAAAAATATTTACAAATCTTATCGTTCCTAGTATAAACACAAGCATTCTAAATAAGCATTAGTAACTGCGCGCATATAGCGACCAGGAACATTTTCTTCCTACACCTGACTAAGTTTGAAATCGCCAGATATTTGAAAGCTCGGCATCTGGGTCACCTCTTCATCGTTTCACCGCACAGAACTCGCAGTTTCCTCCGAGCCCGGAGAAACGGGGATCGGAACCAAGTAGCTCCGAACTCTCTCCTCAATCAAAGAGATCGAACGCCCAGCGTCGGCGTGCCTTATCATACGGCTGTTGTTCTTCTCGATCTCAACTTTTTAGGAGAATCCCGGTTGCGACGAGTAATACAGAGCACCCACCGTGCCACGACACTCACGGTACTCCCCCAAGGACCTCTGAGTGTCGCTATATTCAGCAAAATAAGTCGTGCGCTGGCGAGAACGCTCCGCAACAATCGAAGCGGCCTCACGTTTCCCGCGCCTACGTGCACGATAGATCTTAGAAGCCCGACTATCCTGGCGGCGACGAATATCCGCGATCTCATTCGTCAAACGGGAGTTCTCCTCCTCGAGCTTCTTCACCCCGAATCGGGCCGCTCTTGCCTCAAGGTCACTCACCTTGAGAGCCTGGTCCATCGTGTGAAGCCCCTAACAAAAAAAAAAGAAACAAAAACAACTCAAGAACGTTAGGATAACACCATTGAAAAACAACCGAGAATAAATCGTACGACCTTAAAATTCACCGCCATATACTGCCGCGAGGCTTCGGCAAGCGCCGCCGAATCCAAGCAACCCGTATCATCCGTGGACAGATTGTTCGGAGTCTCGAGGTCGGCAAGGAATTCGTCTATGTTAGCCGCTCCTCCCAAGGACGGCATCTTGCTTCCATTCTCGCCAAAGAGAGCATCGGGCCCCTCATCCTGAAACGGCACCCCTTCGCCTCCAGCGGTGCTTCCCCCGTTGGATGCCCCGACATTTCTCGGGGACCTCCTCTACTGCCTCACAGGTGGAAGTTCATATGCTTCAAAGTCATCCATGTTTAGCCCCACTTCCTCCTCAACGACTGCTTCGGGATTAACTCTTGTCTACTGCAAGGAGAACCCGACTCGACGAAAAGTAATTCCAATGGTTCCGGTCAATCTTCAAAAGCTCCCGGACGGTCAATGTATCAGCTGGAAATGGAGGAAGAGGGTCGCGAACTACAAAAATAACAAAAAAAGTCAGAAAGCATTAGAACGCAAGCGAAAACGATCAAGGTAGCTGTAAGCGATACCCACTTCGCGCCAACTGCACTTAAAAGCGGAGAAAAATATGTCCTCTACGGAGGCACTATCCAGGCGAATGAAGAAGTATCTCTTTCCCCACTCGTGGAAGTGGGACTTCGTCCCCTCAACTACCCCGATGTTAGTCCTCGGTTTGAGGGTGTAGACGCCCTCCGCTTTCGTCTTCGTTATAGAAAACATGGCCTTCAGGTAGCTAACGTCGAGGTTCAAACCACGCTCATAATTTAGTACGAGGGTCCCTAAGAGACGCTGAAGGCCACCCGGATGAAGCTGACTTAACGACAGGCCGAAACGGTTTAAGAACCAGATTATGATTCCCGGAATAGGGAACCATAGGAAACAATCTAATACATGCGCCTCGTAGCTCGTGAAAAAGTCGTCAGGCAGATAGTCAGCTTCTTCTCCGGCAACTGGCATATGGAATTCAACTTCCATCGGGATTCCGCAAAACCTACAGATAGTTTCAAGAAAGGCCTCGCATCACTTGCTCGGCCCTCTCGATATAACTTTCTTCCCGGGCCTCCACGGAAGTAGGGATTCGGGAGGTGGGGGTTCAACATTATGCGTATCTCGCCAATAAGCCGCGACTTCCTCAGGGTCAATCGTGAGATCCGAAAATTCAACTTTCGGCGCCGAGCCATTTTCCCGAGCTCTTCGGCTCCTAGAAGAAGCGGCCAAATACGAAGCACTTGTTGGAACTTGAGCATTTGGTGCCCTGAAACTAAAGAGGAGAGAAAAATTGAAGAGGGAGAAAGATTTTCTACCTTGTGAAGAGTTCTTGTAAGAATGAGTGAGTGAAGAGCATGGAAACCAACTTCACTAACTTATAGGAAAAGAGATTCACTATTCATCCTTGGACTTTTCAGCCATCAACCTCGTCAAACTTCTTGAGCACACCCTCAAGTTCGTGAAAACAGCCATGCGGTTCTCGCAAACTAGGGGGCTAACTGTTGGGGTCAAAAACTGTCCGGACGAAATCGATGCCTCAAAAGGACTATGGAAACGATGTTGTCTCCTTCGGACACAGGAATCATAAGAATATCTGAAAATTCTGAGACTCTCATAATTCAGGCTATCTCTTCCCGACCTGGCTTCAAAACTTCGGAGATAGTCGATCCCGACCAATCTCCGCATAAAGTATGTCCGTCCGCAAACAACTAGAGCGTCGAAGTGCTAAGGTTAGCATCGATGATTCTCGGATAACTCTCACGAGGCCACACGATACATCCTCTGGAGCGATACGAAACCACAAAAAGCGTTAAAGAACCGTGTCACTTCGAAGAAATGTCTAAACGCCGATTGATGCCAAACCTACGAACGAGTCTTGGAATCGATTGATGACTGAACTAGAGGCCGATCTAGAAGTCGATTGGAACCAAGACCGCAGGTCCGTCTTAGCGCCAATTGGCGCTAAGACCAAGCTATGCCCTTGGCGCCAGTTGGCGCTTAGGCGCAAATAACGTTCAGTCGTAGCTCGTTGACTGAACCACGTCCTTTTCGATTGCATTTCCTTCGAATCGTCAGTTGATCGTCTCTCGTTTCCTCTCGGTTAGAATTCCAGTCAAACCGTCGTAATGACAATCGCGAGGATTCCTCTTTTCCGTAGGATTTTGTATCGATCGTGTGAAATGAAGACGGTTAACTTAAGCACTGGAAGAGTCTAAACTATACGATCAGTCCTACCATTTCACGAAACTATCATTGCAAAGCCATACGAAGAATGACTTCTCCGAAAGGAATCGTAATAGTCACTTAGCCGTGNTTTCGTGATTAAATTCAATGTCGGCAGGATAAGGAAAGATCTCGAAAAAAGGATATATGCGAATCAAGGAANTAGTCACTTAGCCGTGAAACGGCTCGAAAGGGCCCAAACCGCAAAGTGAGATCCACTTACGATTCTAGACGAGAATCGGCCCATTTGCAATGACGGTTTCGCTAGGATTTCGTGATTAAATTCAATGTCGGCAGGATAAGGAAAGATCTCGAAAAAAGGATATATGCGAATCAAGGAAAAGGAATATTTCCACGAAGGGATAAGCACGAATCGGGACGGAAAAGGAAACGAGCCAAGCCCACGAAGATCTATATAAAGGACGCAAGGATGATGGCTGAAAGAGGACCTTACAATCACAAGAACTTTTCGTCACCGCAAAACACTTAGAAAAAACTAGGGTTCTTACTTTGTTTTCGTTAGCGAGCTGCGTCTCAACTAGGTTACGAGTCTACGCTGTAGTTCTAGGTAATCATCGCCAACAGTTCGCGGCCACGGCTTAACACCGGTTGCGCACTCTCCGATCACGAATTCGAATAAGATGCCTTAACTCTCTTTGTTATCTGTGTCTGTCGAATCGTTCTTCGCTAACTTTTTTAGTTTACTTTTGATTCGCTTTCGTATTCATTTTGTATTCGTTCACGTTAACCTATTCTCTCGAATCTTATTACTTTATCACCGTTAAATGCATGTCACTTCACAATCTGTTTCGTATTAATTCACTTTCGTTATCAAATTGTTTTGTTTTGTAATCTGTTTATGTCTTAGTTTTGTATTTCTTATTTATTAACATTGTTACTCACTTCTTGATCTGTCGATCTTTGGCTACAGAGAGTCCGTGAACCACATAACATTGAATGTGAGAATTTCGGTTCCCACAACATACTGATTTCCTCACCATATATGAATAATAAAGAACTAAAATTACTTTTTAAATATATAAACGAAAAGTCCGGGAAACCATCTTTTACAGAAACAATTTAATTAACTAAACACTCATACATCACGCAGAATTGCAACCATAACCATCTTAAGATTCTAAATTACCCAACACCATCTACTTGACACACAAGACTGTCTTTAAACCACCTAAAAGTTCAATCGTACATAAGTAATCAGGAGGATCATGTCTACCTTAATCTTTCCACTGTTTTGCATATTTTTGCACATAAGATCAATAAGAAATGCATGGAGTTTCAAGTGAGATAGGGTGAGGGTGTGGCGATAGAATAGAGATGAGTCTGTCACTCACGATAACAGAAAAGAGTGGAAGAAAATGACACTAGTAGAAAAACTGGTATAGCCACGTTTTAGCCACGAAAACACGTGGCTATAGGATCGTAACCTTTGTTTTTCGTGGCTAAATCGTGGCAAAATCATTCATATAGCAACGACTAGCCACGAAAAAAAAAACCACGATCCTATAGCCACAATTCAACCATGGAATCTGTCGTAGCTATAGCACTTATTTTTACTAGTGTGGAGGTTGTAATCCTGAATGATTGGTTCTGAATTTCTGATATCAAGTTCTTGATTCCACGAAATTAAGTCCATTCGTCGTTTTTATAATTAGAGTTAAAACCATCTAGACAAGAACTTGAGTTCCAAAGCTTTCTGGCGGGGAGTCTGATCATGAGGTTTTCCAGATTGTCTGCACTAACAACTCAAATGAAATGGTCAATATGAATAGAGATTAAGCACATCAAAAAAAGTAATAATCTAGAAATTATCATCAAGTGCAAGCGTCCACAAAAACCCACAAAAATACTCAATAAAAACATGAAAATGATTGGATAAACTAACTCAATTGACTCAAAACACCCCAAAAGAAAAGAAAAGCATCAGTAGCAACCTCCCTTACACTTATCTCACACCGTCTCGGTGGAAAATTTAATCTTGAGAAGGGGGAGTGTCAAATGATAAAGAAAAAGATAAAAGAAAATGAAAGAAAAGAAAAGGAAAATAAACTGAGTGTGCTGCTAGTCTCTGGAAGTCCCAACGTTCTTGCACACCTTCTTGCGCATCATTGCAGCAACAACACTCAATGCAACCTCTCAATTTATCCCAACCTAAATCTCGTCTATGTCCTATGAAGAGTAGTCGCCAACTCCATCTAAGCCATCATCTCCAGATCCATCTGCATCATCTACATCCTCAACAACATCGCCTTGAACAGAAGGGTGAAATCTGTAGGAAAAAGTAAACGCCCTATCCTGGAAAGGCATCAAGCTGCTAAGCGCTGAAATAAATCGTAAACAACTCCGTGATCCTAGGATCCGTAGGCACAAGAGGTGGAGTAATGTGATGTCAAGTTTCACCCAAAAATGACAATGCAACTGCAAGCTAACAGTGTAGATGTCGTACTTGAGGTTATCCATCCCACGAGGACTTTGATTGTACGCTACGAATCTCAGGATTGACTTAAGCTAAAACAAAAAATAAACAGGTTTTTTGTGAGTTTAAAAAGAAATGATAACAACTTCAAGTAAATAAAAGGATGTAAATCAATGAGGAAAAGCGTTAGGCATATAGGAAATTCATAGAGAATCATGCATCAAAGAAACTGTAATGTTTAGGGATTAGAATTAAGCAACGTCTATAACTTGAAAACACTAATTCAGATCCTCTCCACTTTCGAGGTTTAGGGTTCTATTTCTAATTACCAAGGGGCATCATCTTTTTGATGGCCTTATAGTAATTAAACATGCATTATATGGATTCAGGTTTTGATAAGTTCACTAAACCAAGATGATCTCCTTTCGAAGCCTCCTTGTAACTCAGCTTGTTAAGGATTTAGGTTCATGTAATTTATCAAACTTTTGGAATGTAAATCTACCTATGGACAGACTACTAATGCACGGTATAGTAATCATGCAATAAGATCAACCGAGATAAAGACAATATGAATCCCTAATTAAACACTAGAAACTTATGATGACATGATCTCTTTGAGAAGCCTAAAAACCAAACAGATGGATTACAAAGACATGGAGCATCAAACACAACAAGTTATCATAGAAGAAATGATCACAAATATGATGAAGGGTTTAGAAATCTTCTATATGGCAAAATATTGAATGAATCTTTCCAAAGAACATTTAGAAACTTGAAGAACAATAAAAAGATTTCAAAAAGCTTTTGACGTCTTTGTGCTCTCCATAAAATTCGTGGCTATTCCTATTCTTATGGTTAAAAACAAGTATTTCTAATGCTAAATCTTATTAGGTCGTCCTTGGTTAAGTCATTTTTGACAAAATCAAAATCGATTAAGCCAACTGAAAGATATGAAGTAAAATCTATCTTTGACAATGAAAGAACTCCAGGACCGATCTTGGACAAAAATGGATACTCGCCCGGTGCTGGGAATCATTTCACCAGGTCAGAACATGCCAATTGCTCCACTTGCTTCTTTTCCAAGACAAACATACATGTCTTCGCTTAAACGGTTGTAACTTCTTCTTCACAACTTCAAATAAATTGAAATCACTTGCATTTGAAAGCTAACTCCAAATTCTATCTTCTTACCAAATTTCATCTCAATCCAAAGAATTCAAAAACTTCATTAAAGGTAATCTTTTTGATGCTGAAAATCTGCCCAGTTTCATAAAATGCAAACCTCAAGTGTTTGAGCTTCTGTCTTCTTGATTCATCAATAAAACTTTCTTGGAAATATGAATGAGTCCAATTACCACGTTTCTCCATCCTCTTTGATGATTTGATCCGATTAGTCTCTAAAATAACAAATACGATAAAACTACCACTAAAAGTCGAAGAACCGTTAAAAACCTGCAAATAAATAATTAAAAATCCAACAAAAAACATTAAAATAATGATGTTATCAACTCTTCCGTACTTAGCTTCTTGCTTGTTCTAAACAAAGAAAATCCAAGAACAAAAAAGGGGTTTGAAAACGCGGACACAACAACACCAACATACTGAGGTTAACTTCCACGTACTTCCCTTTACTTAGAAACAATCCCAATTCGAGCCAAAATCACAAAGAAAACTGACATTTCCACTGGCCCCTAATTATTTCTAAGTTTTGGTCTCATCGAAGGAATATCGATCTAAGAAGAAGTCACTCATACTCAAACAAGTTCCTAAACATATTAAACCTTCATAGAGCTCAATCCCCACGCTATTCTTATGCTTTAGAGACTGGTTTTTCCTCACTTTTCTATGGTATTATTTTATTTTATTTTTATCCTTTGAGAATATAATTTTCCCTACTTTTCTGGGGTATCATTTTATTTTTTCTTTCGATCTCTCTATTTTTTCTTTATAAAGGAAGCACAATTGGAATAAGTCTGCATGATTATTAAGGTTTTTAATTTTTTTGATAAATACCCCTTTCCTCATTTCATCGAACCTTAAATCCATCAAATTTGAAAGAAATAGTATAACGGAAATCACTGATTAGGAATTTTTAGTGTCAGGCCTGAAAGAAGATTCTATCAAAGCATACCAAGTGCCAAGATTAGAAATTAAATTTAAATTACGATGAAGACAACATCAAAAATCCGAGTCCTAAAGTAGGGATGATAGACTCAATAAAATAAAAAATAAAAATGAAATGAAAAAGACAATGACCCGAACAACGACACCTGATAAAAAGACTCAAAAGTCTGTTGAGTGTGAATTATATGGGGTGTGGTTGCTCAAAACTGTATATGGGTTTGGATCCTGTGTACGGGTGTATCCTGCGTTTGCTGAAGAATCACTTTGGGTTGTGTCGTATGTCTCAGCTTCATCCTGTCAAAAATCAGAAACTAGAGAAAAACTCTATAAGTCTCCATCATAGTTTGGCTCAACTCTCTCTCTGCGAGTTCTCATGAAAACTCCTGGCACATCGTGTCTCAGAACATGAATTACCCTGATCATCATCCTCTCCAAATGAACTCTCCTCACACTCTCTATAGCTAAAGCAGCACAAATATCCTCCTACGACTCTGTGTGTGGGACATGATCTGAAATAGCATGAGTCATGCTCTGAGTAAGTGATACTCCTACTCGTCCAACAGCCTTTGGCAGGCATTCTGGTGAAACTATATCTATCCTGCAAACCAAGAATTGGACACTCTGGTGATCTCCTGAAAATTTGAGAAAGAGATGGGTCGAAGATAGTATGACTTCTTGCAAAGATGGAAGGAATGAGCAGGGAAGAAGGAAACAATCTGACTCAGTGTCGTGAAGAGGCATGAATTGGTATGCGAAAGTCTCAGTACCCTCAATCCATCCTACAAGATGACGAGACCTAGCATGTCCTCAAAGATCCAATGATCTACTACTAGCCTTGAGTGTCTTAGAATTGAAGTGCACTCCTCTATAGTTAAGGATAACAATGATAATCTCTCTAAACTGGGATGTGTAGCTGAGCTCCCTCTTCTCCTTAGAAGCCTCATGCTTCACATCAATAATCCTCCTAGAAATGAGAGCTTCATAGTTGGCTCTCTGCGGGGCATCAACAAAAGGAGAGGAGAGGATAAAGAACTTATCCCTAAGCACTGAACTCTGCTCAGTCATGCTGAAGATTCATGGTGCTAAGAGCCTATACACATAACGAACTATTGGGTGTCCAATATTTGCTTACTTGGAGTGTTCGGGTCAAAGAGTCTCATGAGCAAACCGGTCCCATGAAGTGTAGGACGCATGATCCGAGCTAAACTTGGGTTCATCCAAGCATTCCAAATGCAAAATCTCACAAAGCTCACCAATAGACAAAGAGTAAGTGGTACCTCTAGATGAGCTAGGGAACTCCTTGGAAAGCTTTTCATAGACAAGGAAAGATAGCTCCACGAAAGCTCACAAACTCAAAGTATGCAAAAACCAAGTGACGTCTCTTGGAAAATGGATCTTCAAGGGAGCTTGAAGCCTTATTGTTGAAAGGGTTTTCACATAGTGTATATGTTGATCCATCTTGGGTCCAACAACTCTTCTCCTTGGTCTTGGAAGTGCCAGAGCCGTGAGCTCGAGCTCTTTGGCTCGTGACTTCCTTTGCTTCTTTAGTGGTGGAGATTTTATCAGATCATTGATGACTTGTGATATCAGAACGAACCATATCCTCGAGTTGAATATCTTCTCCATTGTCTTCTGAATTGTCACTCAAAGTGGCATCACTCTCACTTGCTACATACTTCCCTTGCTTCTTCTTTGTGACTTTCGTTGAATCTTTTTTTTGTAGTTGGCATCGAAGATTTCTTCACTTTTCTGGACTTTGAAGAGTCGCTTGGTTCTTTAATCTTCGTGGCTATTTCCTTTTGGATAGCTATCCTCGTTGATTTCCTAACGTTCTCCTCATTCTCCATTGTTGGATATTCTACAAAACAAGAACTCAAGAGCTAATGAGTCTCCTGAAAAATCAAAGAGAACCTTAGATATCCATATGCAATTTGTAATAGCAAAGAGACATATCAATGATATAAGAAGCAATTCAAAAGAATCAATTCAAAAGAATCAAACAAGCAAAAGCTCAAATTTCTCAAAATTCCAATGCGATTTACGGATTGAACACATATAGCCAAAAATCATCACCGAAAATTTCAATTTGTGTTATAATGATGCAAAATAACAAGCATATCCTAGTTATGCATAAAGAAAAGGCTTTAGAACAAATTTTGCAAATTTATCATACAATTTTCGAGTTTAGTGAGTTCCCATTGTTCAAAATTTTGAAATTTGAAAATCTAGCGGAAACAAGTCAAATAACTAGTTCTAAATGTAAATCCATGTACCCAACAATTTTTTTCTAAATAAAATCTCTAAGAATCGAGCTAAAACAAGTCTAAATCTAAGAAATCTATGAAATTTTAAAACTTGTAACTTTGAGAAAATAAGAATTTGAGAGCATACCATGATACTTGAATGAAGAAAGGAATGTGATTCTTCAAATAAAACAACTCCAACTTTAGTAAATAAACAAGAATTTAATGTTTTGAAACTTTTGTTCTTTAGGGTTGTAAAAATTGTTAAGTGAAATAGATGAAGTTTTAAGAGTTTTAGATCTTAAACTATTAAAAGAAAAGCAAAATACTTGTTTTGTCCTTCCTTTTTTCGAATTGGTTTTCTAAAATTGGAGGAATTGGTTTAGTTTTGTTAAAACCGGGTTACGAGCAACTTTTAAAAACCAAAATGTGCACTTACCTTGTATGACCTGTTCGAGGGGCTTAATTTGGCATGAACCGGTCGTGGAATCTCCGCCATGCGGTCGTCGAAGCTGCCCTGACGAGGCACAAATGCACTGTGACCGGCGCATGCCTTATTTTAGCAAGACCGGTCTTCAGAGATTTGCCAGCCGATCATGGGGCTCAACTGAGGCAGCTGGTTGAGGCACAGAGGTGTTGACACCAGCCACGAGTTTCCTGATCACACAAATCGGTCGTGCGAGCTTCGCCAGTCGGTCAGAGCTCCTTTCGTCCATTGAGTGTTTGTTTTTAATTCCAATTGGTCGGGAAGTGTCCCAAGAAGTCTTTTACAATACTAAAATTTTTTAAAACATTTTTGATGGTGGATTTTGCTGAATGAATTAAAGACACGGATACTTAGAAGTTCTTGAATTCTTGAAACTTCTTTTTGACCAGATAAAGGACTTGTTTTTGATTGTTGGTCGTTGTTTCTCGGAACCTTGGGGTTATATGGTGACTTTTTATTCCGCAAAAGTGATTCTTATCTAAAAACTACAGTATTGGCTTAGCCAAGTTCATAGGCTAGCTGGCAAAGACGTAATTTTTGCCGAAAATTAATATTCGAAAATCCAAATTCTAACAGGGTTATTTTGTTCATAATAGTTAATTTGCTCGGGTATCTTTGATGGTTTGAGTTGATTAGCTGGCGGCTACTGGAAATCTCGATGTCTCCTTTTACTAAGAAACTTGATCCTCCACGCAGTTTTTGATTTTGACCGTTCCGTAGTCGGTTTCTCTCAAGCATATCACATATCATATAGTGTTATAGTTTATAAGAAATGAAGTACGAGGTTTGTTTACCTCTTTTGGTACTGTTTTAAACTATCCAAGATTCCACAATTAATAGCTCTTAGTGCTTTAGTATGATCAATTGATGACGTTTTATTCACTTTTCTAAGAATTTTTCTTATTGGTTTTTCATGGTATCATCTCATTTTTCCATGAACTTTTGATTTGTAGATTTAGTTTGATTGGCGGTCCTTAACATTCTTCTCGAATCTCAAATGAATGTATCGATGGGAACAGGAGATGGTGTTGGAGAACGAGTTTTAAATTTATAAATGCTCGTTTCCTAATAATAACACGATCCGCAAGTGCACGGATATGTCATCATAGTACTTGGGGGTCGAACCACAAGGACCAAACCTAGACTAGATGGGCCTAAGCTTTGGGANCCAAACCTAGACTAGATGGGCCTAAGCTTTGGGAATACACATTTAAACTTAATCTAAG
>OVAN01010983.1:0-13767 GCA_900406275.1 Anastatica hierochuntica
CCTAATTATTACTAAATAGATTTTGTTTAACATATAATTTAAGTATCTTTTCTCAATTAGTATTCAATTAACTGAAAATTAAAAAAATAACCGAAACTGAAATAACTGAATTAGAATTGAACCGAATTTTTAAAATATTTGAACGGTTCCTATAGCTAGTAAACTATAATTTTGGGAAACAAGTGGTTACATCTCTCATTAAATTTTTAGTTATGATTGAGACGTTACACTACAAACCGAAGTCCTCTGACCATACCGGTTCAAGAAGCCTTCTCTCTGGCGCCAACTTTGACCAGAGACTAACGGTGACTACATGCCATCGTCAATTCGTATGGTCATCTGAGTAAAGCGAACAGAACCGGATATTATATTATCCATGTAATCGACTAATTTATCCAATTCTGTAGCAAGAAAACAAAAAAATCGACCATCTAATCAAATAAAAAATTCTTATTAAGTGTTTGATACGTCCATTATTTACAGAGTTTTCGTATAAAACTACCTTACCAATCAAACCGACTCAAACCGGTCGGCCGGTTTTGATGCGGTCAGTAACGGCGTTACGTCGCATTTTTCACGTCTGACTTGAACGGAAGAGAGAAAGCGTTGACTCTGAGCGTTTAAATGGTTTGAGTCTGTGTGTATATCATCATCGCCCCTCTCGCTGTCGAATCTCACACCGAAAGTTTAAAGAAGAGCTCGTCAAAATTATTCGATTCAATCCACTCACGAAAATTCATTTGCTGCGTGATTTCTCCATATAAACTGTAGATCCTTGAAGAAACCCCGTGAGAAATGGCTATGGCGAGTTTATATCGGCGATCTCTTCCTTCTCCTCCGGCGATTGATTTTTCTTCTGCCGAAGGCAAGGTACGAATCAGCTTTCGCGATGAGATTTTAGGGTTTAGGGTTGAAATCAATCTCGATTTGTTTGTTTGTAGCTTTCCTACTCATGAGATCTTATCTGTTTAAGCCTTTACTGTTTGTGAATTGTTGTTGCAGCTCATCTTCAATGAAGCGCTACAGAAAGGAACTATGGAAGGATTTTTCAGGTTGATTTCTTATTTCCAAACGCAATCTGAACCTGCCTACTGTGGCTTGGCTAGTCTTTCTGTGGTTTTGAATGCTCTTTCTATCGATCCCGGACGAAAATGGAAGGGTATGATGGTGGATTATGTATACTAGCTTCAAGATTCTTTTTTGTTAGAGAAGCAATCTACATTCCAATGATTCTTTTTCTTCCTGCAGGGCCTTGGAGGTGGTTTGATGAATCAATGCTCGATTGCTGCGAGCCACTCGAAGTTGTGAAGGAAAAGGGCATTTCGTTTGGTAAAGTTGTCTGTTTGGCTCATTGTTCTGGAGCTAAAGTTGAGGCTTTCCGCACGAGTCAGACCACCATTGATGATTTCCGCAAATCCGTAGCCAAATGCTCTAGTTCTGAGAATTGCCATATGATCGCAACATATCACAGAGGGGTATTTAAGCAGGCAAGGCTGTAAAATTTGTAGTATACTACTTTGTTGAGAACTATTCATCCAACGTCTGAAAGTAGTTAATCTTTTAGCAATGTTGCTATGTTGATTTGGATTCTAACAAAACTTATCGCAGACTGGGTCTGGTCACTTTTCACCTATTGGTGGTTATAATGCTGAGAGAGATATGGCTTTGATTCTTGATGTCGCCCGTTTCAAGTATCCTCCTCACTGGGTTCCTCTTAAACTTCTTTGGGAAGCCATGGACAGCATTGATCAGTCAACAGGGAAACGTAGAGGGTACATAATCATTTTTATGCTCTTTTAACAATGATTTGTAATTTTTTTTTTTCATAGAATATGACCTGATGTCGTTTTTTTAATCCCAGGTTTATGCTCATTTCTAGACCCCACAGAGAACCCGGATTGCTCTATACTCTGGTATGTCAGATGTGCAGCATAGGTTCTCTTTATGTTTGCTTTCTGCTAATGCATTTTTCTAAATCACAACCTTTACTGTTTTGATGTGAATTTGATTCGCTTTGCTTGAAACTTTAAAGAACATCTCTTCCACATGTATGGAATGAACTTCAGATCCGTAGTGCGCACATCGTTGGTATTTTCGTTATACCAAACTTTTCAACCAAACGGAATTGGTGATAATTTTGCTTATGTATACCAGAGCTGCAAGGATGAAAGTTGGATCGACATAGCTAAGTATTTGAAGGAAGATGTTCCTCGTCTTGTGAGTTCGCAGCATGTAGATAGTGTGGAAAAAATCATATCAGTCGTGTTTAAGTCACTTCCATCAAATTTCAACCAATTCATCAGATGGGTGGCTGAGATCCGAATAACAGAGGACTCAGACAAAAATCTCAGTGCAGAGGAGAAATCGAGGCTGAACTTAAAGGTATTTTCAGCTCTTTTTTCCTATTACTCTGTGATCTGTTTGGTATATGAGACCGATGATTTGAGGTAGGAACATTCTTTTCCCTCTAAAAAACATATTCATGCTTATTTGTTCATTGTTTCATTTTCTGTGATACCCCACTGTTCTTTGGACACACTTGACTTTAATCGTCTAACCTCTAGTTAATCTGCATACTGCAGCAAGCGGTGCTGAAAGAAGTGCAGGAAACTGAACTATTCAAACATATCAGCAAGTTCTTATCCTCGGTAGGTTATGAAGACTGTATGACATATGCTGCTGCAAAAGCTTGCTGCCAAGGAGCTGAAATCTTATCTGGAAGCTTATCAAAAGAGTTCTGTTGTCGGGAAACTTGTGTGAAATGCATCAAAGGTATGTTGCTATGTTGTTATATTTTGTGGCATTTATTCAACGTGTTCAACTCTTCAAAGGTCTCTTATTACGATAGAAAACCTTTCAGTAAGATCATGCTTGACATGAGTAGAGCTAGTAATAAGCAATTTCTAAATGTTAATTTTGCCTCACCGTCAAGGACCTGGTGATGCGGAAGGAACGGTGGTGACTGGAGTTGTGGTGCATGATGGGAGTGAACAAAAAGTTGATCTATTGGTGCCATCGACCCAAACTGAATGTAAATGTGGTCCAGAGGCAAATTATCCAGCAGGAAACGATGTGTTCACTGTACTTCTGTTGGCTTTACCTCCACAGACATGGTCAGGGATTAAAGACCAAACTCTTATGCAAGAAATGAAGCAGCTCATTTCCATGGCTTCCCTCCCAACTTTGCTTCAAGAAGAGGTAACTTTCTATATATCGGTATCAACATAACACTGCGTCAAGAGTCTCAGTTTTTTTTTTTCTCTAATGGGAAAGGGTTAAAGATATTTTTACTTCTTAAGACATAAGTCTTTTGGAGAAGAAACAATAAACTAGAAGTTTAGTCTAAGAGTTTTGCCGCTTGAGCAAATAACTTTTTTCAAGTTCATCTTTCTGATATTACCGTAAAAGCAAGGCAGAATTTAAGGCTGATACATGGTGATTGATGAAAAAGGAATCAGTTTGAATCAGAGTCTGGGCATTGGGACTTTTTAGTTAAGTTTGATTTAGGTTTTTTCAGTTAGACTTTGGATTTTTTCGGGTTTTTTTTTCTTCTTTGGGGGTTTGGAGTTGATGACTTGGGACAAAATGTCACCTAAGATGAGTAACAAGGTAAATTTGGGGACAGGTATTGCATCTTCGACGCCAACTTCAGCTGCTAAAACGATGCCAAGAGAACAAGGAAGAGGATGAACTCGCTGCTCCTGCCTATTAATTCATCTATCCAAAAGATTCAATCAATCCCTTAGTCTCTTTCCCATTTGAATCCAAGCTTATGTTTTAAAAAGTATCTCATTATGGTTCAAAATCTATGTGCAACTGAGGAAGATTTGTATCACGTATGCATTCTATATACAAAGGCTATAAGTTAATGAAACATATTCATCATACACACATTACAACAGATTATGAGGGAAATAATTGATTAATACTTGATTTTTTATACATAAAGGATTAAGTCCTTTTATATTAAAAAAGTTTATAAGACCACACATCTCATGACTTATTAGATTAATGACAAACCCTCTTCCACTACTATATCTTTGCAAGGATTAAACTAATTAGAACATGTGCGATTAGCCAGACCGGTTTCTTAACGAGTATACAAATCAAACAAAAACAAAACTACAAAAAGTTGGTGGTCCAGCTGGGTACGAGCTAGCAGGCTATGGTGGAACCGAGTGGCAACGAGCTGTGATCCGTCCACTGCTGAGAGCGGGAGGTGGTCGCTGCTCTGTGAAACCAGCCTCACGCATTACCCTCCGACTTCAGGAACCGTCTGAGCAAGACCTTCGCCTAAGTCACACGGCTCACTCACAGCTTGGACCGGACAGCCCAACAGAGACCGCTACAGTTCCAACCTTCAAACCCGAGCAGTGTTCCACCAACTTATTGTCCCCACTCGGGTTACAAGCTCTCGTGACAGAGCTCGACGTTGTGTTACTGATAAAATTCTATATATAAACCGAAAGTATCACAAGTCAAATTACCGATGTGGGACTAAAGAGAAGTAATTGACCATTCCCCTGTTGGGTTCTTATCATCGGGCTCTTATCATTATTTTATATAAAGGTCATCGATCCTTCTGATAAAAACAAATGGGCTTCAACTATATTTCAAATGGGATTCTATGTTTCTCTTCCTTGAAATCAAACATAACAACATTGTTTCGTTGCGATCTAAATGTTGTAAAGAAAAAGTTTAGGATCTCACAGCTTCCCAACGTCAAATAAAATGATTTAACATGTAAAAATGTGTTTTGTAGTCGCAAGGCGTTCCGGACAAAGTCTTAGGGAGTTTCATATGTCTCCCATACTTCCATGTCGCCTTTTTAGTCTCCTTTCTTGCGTGGTTTTAACTGCAAAATGAAATAAGGGATTGAATCTTAGAACCAAGAACAGAACCACAATGTTCAACACTTCAGTACATAAGTTAAAGCAATTCCATTTTAACCAATCACATTTAAAACAACTAGAAGATGAGCCGGTGTCATAATCTAAGCAATTTTGAGAGAAACGCTTTTGTATGGTCATTTTATTAGTTAAGTGTTTTTTGTTGTTCTTTATTGGTATTCCCTTCATAATGTGAAGCATTATACTCGTGACCAAAAAAAAAAAAGTGAAGCATTATACTATGACATTCTTTATTCTACATTTTATTAATCCGGTTGTGTATAGGTCGGATCGGTTTAAGGTAAATTCATTTAAGTCGTAATACATTAGTGAAAGCCGGTCCAAACTTACTTTGTGGTGCAAAAAATTCTAAACTTACTTTGTGGTGCAAAAAAAATATTGTGCCAAAATTTCAAAACATATTGCAATTTCCCATTTTCAACCAAAAGATTTCTCTTTTTGTACAAAGTTCTTTTGATTTGAATACTAACAACAGCTTTCATGTTGGTTCCACAAAATACTATAAACCGGCGTATATAAATAATATACATACGACTGAGAAGATGGTCCAACCTGAAAAAACCAAACCAAAGAAACAAATATTCCATGAAATGACACAGCCTCCTCCGACAAGTCTCATTCACTGTCGTCGCCAATCTCTTAGGTGGTTGAGACCGGCGGCTTTCTTGCAGAACTTTGCTTATTACCTCTTATGAAGTCACTAAAAAGGAGATTCTAGCGGTTCGTCCCAAACATCTGCACTCCCATTCGAGGCCTCCTCCACATCTTCCTCCATTGACAACCTCACATACTCTCTCTGCGCAAATCGGTCCCATTCTGTCAACGTTGGATTCTCGCGTTCCTATTAAAAGGGAAACAAAGTTGATGTATCAGTCGGGCTAGCTGTAGCTGTCACATTGTACATAGTTTTCTCCCAAGTTATAATAGTTTTTGCTTACTGTTGTAGCATAAAACCAAACGGATAAAAGCTGAGCTTACCTGGCGAATGAGAAAAGGGTCACGGGTTTCAAACGCCATGAATTTGTTCAGGTTGAAGAGAATATTGAAAACATTTCCAGATAGTTTAGATGCTTTCAAATCCTGGAGTGTGATGCAGTTCTCCTTCTGAAATAAATTGATTTTCAAGTCAAAAAAGAAAAAAAACAACACCGGAATACAAAAAGACCAATTTACGGTTTGAAAGGAGTCTCTTCTTGCCTCTGGTTTAATCATGTCAAATATTTGACATAAAATATCCTCAAAGAGTACAGGTTCCTGGGTTATACATTCCATGCGATGCAGCTGTTCTTCATAGAAAAACTGCATTTCGTTGGGAGTGATCACCCCATCTCCATCCAGGTCTATGCATTTGAACCTGCAAAGATGCTGTAGATCAAATATCAAAAGGAACAAAAAAAGATCCTGTTTTGACATCCATAGCAGATTAGACGCACATACCAGCTATGCGTCCCTTCATATCAGCATATCAATACAAATACTAGGTTATATGATATAATGAATGAAAAACAACCTACAGGTCACTACGTTAACAAATGTTTTAGTTTGAATATGGGTGTTCTATGTTTGTGAAGTAATGGTACTACTTAATGTTCAATGATTAAGAACTACGATATACATTGTTTTCCTCATGAAGGCCACATATGCCACAAGTTTTGTCAGTAATCATTTCTATTGACATATTGTGAGCCAAGCAGCTAAAGGACAAAATGGCTGAAGAGAAGTCGCTCACGACAAAAAGAGGGAAGGAAATGAGAAGACATGGTACCAATACTCAAGACTAGGCTCAGATGATTTATCCTCCTCAGCAAGAATGAAGTACGCAAAATCTTCATAACCCATCTTCCCCTCAACTTTGCTTGTAAATTTTCTAGGGACCTAAGTGAGAGACATAGGCGTGGCATGAATCAGGATAGAATGAAACACATCCCACAAGACTACAATTAAGTTTCATAAACGAGTGTTCAGTGACATTTGACATCTGGAGCCAACCTGTGAAAATACTCTGTCGACAATCCTGTAGGTAAGGGCATGATTACCATATTTGATGAGGTTTTCCTTATCAATAAGGAAATCATGGTCGCTATCGAGCTCCCAAAATCTGCAGTATATAACGTAGAAATGCTCGTAGGAGAAGTACCTGAATAGCAAAGAAAATGTCATATTGAATGGTCAAATCATGCACTGCCATAATGTCCTGTCTCTGTATCAATATAAAATACCCATACGCTTCTTTCCCGGGTAGTGGTCAAGTCTAAGAGACAATACAAAAGACCTCAGCTCTACCCATATTACTCAAATGGCATGGCTATATTTCTAAGCTTGAATTTTTAGACAACTTAAACAAGTTTTTAAAATAAATATAGAATTGAAGTTGAAATCTTTTTGAAGTATTGTTAAAGAAATGATGAAAAGGAAAACATAGTCACCTAATAATCTTATTGATGTCATCTTCTTCATCAACTTGTTGCATGGCGGCAATAAGATTCCCACGCTTCAGCTCTCTCAGAGTAATGGCACCAGTTCCTGATCTGTTTATGTAGTAAAATATTCTGTAGATGACAGTCTCAGCTGGGTAGATGGCAAGCAACACATTAATGAATGAAACAAGCACAAGAAGAAAAATATGGTTTAGTCAATAAATGTATCAAAAAAATATGTAGCTGGAATATGATATATTAAGATTATTCATAACTTTAATAGATTAATTATAATGGAAAATATCCATAGATTTACATTGTAATAATTCTTCGGCTTGGCCAAACAGTAAAGTTAAAAGAGTCACTTTCATAATCGTCAATGTGCTTTTAAAGGATGAAATATATGGAACGAAATTGCACGAACATCTAATTTTACTAGGGAACAAACATTCCGGCATAACTCTTGATATTTAACACCATAACAACAATCATCAATGTATCACCAACCAAAGTTCTTACCATATCTTTCTTGAAATTCAGGTGTGTTCCTTAGAAATTCCAACCCAGGATGAGTTGCCAAAAGCTCATCAAGAACTGGTTTGAAGTCAGCCTATACCAAAATCCGAGAAAGACAGAAATCTTCAGGAAAAAAGGATTAAAAAACCAAGAAATATGATAATCTTTGGTCAAAATGAAAACAGTAGTAAAGAACTGGGAAAAGAATCACAAAGAGACCTGTCTGAGGTACTTGCAGCCTGGCTGCCTTAAAATATTATATATTTGCGAGGGTACGTCCATTGCCAACATATGTCCGTCAACCCAATACTTGATAAACGCATCCCTGCAGGTAAATATTATGTTCAGGAACAAAAAAAAAGGTGTATTCAACGGTAAACTTAAAACAGAAAATCTATACCTGCTATATATTTACAAGCTAATTAAAGATCTTAATTCCCTTGAAAATCTACAGTGTGGATACTTCAATATTACTCGGTTACAAATGTTTTTATTAAAGAAAAATTGAAAACAATATGAAATCGAGCACACTAAATTTCTGTGCAGAATAAAGAATTATAAAAATATGGCTTAGAATAAATAGACAACAACCAAGTATCAATTTTAATATGCCATTGTACAGTTATTTAAAGGGTGTCCATTTATGAAACAAATAGCTGAGCCAAAATACATTTAACTACTACAGTTACATATATGAAAGGAAGAACATAATGAAGTACCTTGTAACGATACCAGTGCTGTTCGTATCTATCTTTCTAAAAAGTACAGAGGAAAGAAAAGAAGGCAGCTTGCAGACTTCTTTCGTAATGGATTTAAATTCTGCAATTGAACATCAGCAAATAAGTGTTTGTATGATCAACTGTTTAGCTATTCGTTACAGAACGAGAGTGATGTCGAAAAGTTTGAATTGAAACATCACCATCTATATGAAGTCCGTCAATGTAGTCACTAAAAAAATGATCAACCATGGCTATACATCGCTCCTTTAGTTCTTCCGCAGGGGGACGCCCATGTTGGAAGTAAAACTGCATAGCAAATTAAGGCGTAGAAGTTTCAAACAAGAATAATGAATACCATTAGCTACACCTTCTAATTACAAACTGTGACATGTTAAACGGATTACCATAATAAACTTACACTGTGTCATCGTTTTGTGGTAATGTATTAGTTTTATGTAACCGTAGAAAACAGTTTAATTTTTTGGTCATGGTTATGCATCTACTTAGAAAGCTACTCCAATTTAGTTTCAACAGTCATTCGAGGCAACATATAAAACCAATATCATGATGTCAAGCAACGCGATTTCTTCTCCTCTTATTTGTAAGAAATCTGAGTCTAATATTAAACATTCATATGAGGGGCGCAGCTGAATAGAAAATAAAACCTGAGGGATGTGTTGGCGCTTTGGTTCCCTGACTGATTTAAGAGGAGACTGTAGAGAAGAAGGGCTTGTCTTTTGCCTCGAGAAACGGGGAGACCCAGACGAGCTTCGTGGGGAAAGTGGGGGAGTCCCACTGTTCAGAAACGTAGATGGCAATGCACTTCCACAAGCAACATTGAGACTGGCACAATTCTTCGATACGCTGACTGGGGTACTTGATTTAGCATCATCAATCAAAGACTTGACCTGCACAAACATCACACAGATGAACAGCCAACAAGGACACAACATTCAAACCATAAAAACAAAAAACACTAAGCAAGGCTCGCCAGGGACCTAGATGAGTCCTCATACAACTCTGAACCATATCCTCAGGAGCTTAAGTTAAAGTTCGTTCTATACCGATAACCAATAATTTCAAGCTAAGTCATTCAAAGCGCTTTAAGAAGATTCACACAATCTTTATTTATCCAACACTAAGTAAAAGTCTATAAGAAATAAACAAAAAATTCTTAAAACGATAACTCTTGTGGATCAAAAATTAGAAAAGAGAAATCAAAAGATGTGTGAAGAAATTACCAATCGAGAAGTTTCAGAGAGTGAAAGCCACTGGCGAAAGAGTTCTTCAGCAATATGAGGATTAGCTTTAACGGATAAACATGGAAGCTGCAAGAACTCGGGATCCAAAATATGAATATCGTTTACACTATCAATATCCATATGATCTCTTATCGACTCGAAAAAACTGCCAGTGTCTTTTTCAGCAAATTCGAAACCCTAATTCCTCGGGGTCGATTCGACAAACTTGGATCGGTACACACTGAAACCCTAATTTCTAAAAGTTTCTATCGACAACTTGAAGAAGAGAACGAAACAGAAACGAAACGATAAACCCTAGATTCGAAATTCCATAAATAGCAAGCATAAAGAGACTATACAAAACTTCTTCTGCAATTCTAATAGTAGGAAGATCGTTGGATTGAGAAAGAAGAACTTGGGAGATCAACGAACGCTTCTCTCTCTCTCTGAAAAATTCAAGAGGTTATTTTATTAATTAATACTCAACCCAGCGGTGGTTTTCTTTTTTATGTTATCAGTTTAAGTCAGCAACTTTGACTACAAAGTCAACCAAATTCATCATCTTAATTAGTGGAAACCAATTTACTTTGTATGAATGTTTAAAGGTAAGTTTTCCATATGGAGAGCTTCTTCTTTTTGGCTTGGATCCCTTTTCGGACTAAAATCAATCCTCTTTGAGGAATCAAATCTTTGTTTTTGGATTCAAATCAAATATATTTTGACTCTATTCCAAACCTTTTTTTGGGGCTATTTTGTTTTTCTTTTGCATTCATATTGCCTCTTTAGAAATCAAATTCTGGTAGCTTGTTGAACGAAATACTTTTTTGCATTTTTCCTTGTTTATGAGGAAATAATTGTTGAAAGTGGATTTCAAACAAAATTGGATTCTTTAAGATGCATGATTACGTGAACAAGAGAAAATTCGTGTTAGCAAAGAATTCAGAAAGATAATAATAAAATATTTAAAGTATGGAAAAAGTACAAAGTGGAAACAAAAAAATAATGATGCTCAATCTCGAATATGATTCGAGGTTGGAGCTTCTTTCTTCTTCTCTTTCTGTTGTTCTTAGTTGCGGATCTCCCTATACTTTGACGTTGCTTCTCTTTTATAGATGGGGGAGAATCTCTCTTTTTATTTTTCCGTGTCTTTTCTTTTTTCTTTTTCTTTTTCATACATACTTTCGTGTCTTTTCAGACGGTCGGCGTGCCATCGAGTTTTAATCACCGTGTGCAGGTTTGTCGTTCGAACCTTACACGGTTGTCGATACGTGTTCTTTGTCAGGGATGGATTTTCGCCGCTTCTTTCGGGTCAAAGAAAGTTGTTATCCTTCCTCCTTACAATTATGTTGTATCTTGTCGCTTTCTTGCTTTGTAATATGTTTTGCATGTCCTCTATCCTTTAACACAAGATGATGTGACATATTCGTACACCATGGCTTTGGCATCGGGGTTTGGTCTTGCGAACTTGAACTCTTCGTGGTGCTTTCCTCGTTGCTTTGAAAATTTTTTTCTTTGGGTTTAGACTTTTGAATCAACTTCTTTTCGTTAAATTGGTCTTAGTGTGTCATGATGTGTTGTAGGCCGAATGTTATTTGGAGGTGCAAACCTATCTCCAACAATAACCTATCTCTTTTTTTTCTTCGTCAAGCACTCAAACTTAAGCTTCTACAGACCGCAATAGTGGAATTTTAAAGTCAGCTCATGAAGAGAAATTTCTCTCATGGATGGAGATAATGGTGGTTTAAAATACCGATGGACAAGATGAAAATCTAGCAAATAAACTTCAATTGTTCAAGAGCATCATACAGTGACATTTCATAGTTTACGGGCTCTCTCATACTTTTATCAAAAAAATTATTTAATATCATGTTTAGATAAATATTAAATATAGAAAAATGAATTATTTAACTTAGTGTAATTGTGGCTATTCCAAAGCAAGTAAGAGAAAAATGAAATAAATATTAAAGTTAATACAATTTTTTGAAATGATGGATAGTAGTTCAGAGATTAAAATACTAAAAACAATATTTTTAAATTCGTTGAATTGGATAGTTAAAATCGTAAAATGCTATCTTCGAAATAGTATTTCAACTAAAAAAAACATTACAATCAGAATTGTGGCTTTCATTATGATGAAATGCTTCTTCTTAAATCATTACATAATTGTTGGAGGAGGGATTTGCACCCTCTGATCGAGTCTCGACCCATTAAATCGAGACCAAAAGTGGATAAGACCCAAAGGAAAGAAATACCCACTTAGACTTAGAAGCCCACTTACGAGGAGAGGTTAACGAGCGGAATCTCGCCTCGCGAGCCAGAGAGAAAGAGAAGCCCTCGAGAAATAAGACAAAATGAGACAAAGTGACATCATTCTCTGGAGAAAGAGACGTTACGCGAGACGGTGATTGCAAGGAATGAGACGAGGAATACAGCGGAGGCGTACGCAAAGCATGCCAAAGCCTTTTGACCCTGCAGGAGCCCGTACCCAACATACAAGACTTCTCGACAAAAGTGTAGACATGCGGCAAACCTGCGTAAACGCAAATAAAGCAAGTCATGCATAGTACGGAGCGACAGCGGCATGGAAGGAAAAAACAAGGTGGAAATTGGCGGGAAACAACGATGTGCATCAAGAAAAGCGCCTATAAAAGGAGAAGACGCAAACCAAGAGAAGGATCTGATTTTCTATCTTCATACTTAGAACTTGTAACTCTGGTCTCGCTATCCACGAGGCCATTCAGTTTGTTCTTACTTACTTCTAAAATACAACCTTCTTTCTTTCTTCCTTAATCTTCAAATTTAATACTTTAGTTCGGTTTGACATCCAACAATAATAAACTACTCAAGGTAGATATTATCGATTTTAGTGTTTTCATTCTGATGGTTCTATAAATTTTACCATTATATGGTTGTTTCAATCATCTTAAGAGATATTATCACTATCTTGAACATTATCTTTTATAGTAAATATTACTAGTTGATGCAACCCAAGATCTCTGAATAGGAAAACTTATTAGATCTGAAATTTAGTTGAGAGTCTGCGAAAATTGATGGTGAAAATTCGTTGGAGAGAAAAAGAGATAGATAAATTTCAGATCTAGAGAATTAACTCTATAATGATTATGAAACAATTAGCTTTTAGAGAATTAACTCTATAGCAATCTAGTTGTTCAATGAAGAACATGAATTCACTTTTGAGAAAAGAGATAAAACTTTAAGAAAACTTTATTGCTAGAAAATTGGTTGATCTCCAAGTCTGAGATTTCAAAGTCTTAAATAGAAAACTAAAACCCTAAAAACTACCCTAAGTCTGTGAAATTTCCTTTCCCAAATGAATAAGGAATTGCGCAGATCAAGCCTAAATTGGGCTTAAAATCAGACCAAAAATAATTAAATAAACTAAGTCTAAAAACCCAAATAAAACCCATCAAAATTTCGACTAAACTAAACCGAAAATTGAATGGGTAAAAGTCTTGGTCAAATCCTGGTTCGCTTCTTGATCTGCAATCTAAATTGGTTCTGAATGAACCAACATTGCAATCTGGTCTTGAAACCTTCTGGTTTGAGATATGGTAATTGGCCCATTAGAGAAGACAAATGGATCTTGGCCTTCTTCATTATCTTTTGTCGCCATAATCATCTCATCCTCCAAGCTATCTTCGTCTTCACTGTCACTTAGCTCCAGCTCAACTACTTGTCTAGTCTGTATTGCATTATCCCCTCCCCCTTTAAAAGGATTTGCCCTCAAATCTGCAGCTTCTACAGGGTAAGGAATCAAGTCAGCAACGTTGAAGGTTGAACTCACAGTATACTTACCTTGAAGATCAATCTTGTAGGTGTTGTTATTGATGCGTTCTAGCACTTTGAATGGACCATCTGTCCGTTTGTCCAGCTTAGACTTTCGTTCTTTTGGGAATCTCTCTTTCCTTAGGCGAATTAGAACCATATCTCCGGGTTCCAAAAT